>JAEIIJ010007489.1:0-10547 GCA_018904815.1 Drosophila ogumai
ATTTAAAACTTAATATATCCTAGTTTCAGTTACTATCGACTTTCCTCACCCAAACCAAAAAACCTCAGCACACGCACTCCTAACCAATCCCTTTCAGAAGTCCCTTGCATGCTCGTAGGGAATGTGCTCCTTGAGGTCCGTGCAGAAAATAACTTTGCGATAATATTAAATTGCTGTCAACAGGAAAATATGTTGGATGGATTTTCCAACTAGTACTACGGGCTGCAATTGATTTTCTGTCAGCGCGGAACAATGAAAATGGGGGGCAAAACACTTTTCCAAGTGTTGATTTGTGTTATATGGTAGTTTCTTATCAACAATGCAGTCTATTAGGCATTACCCTGGATTGACTGACATGCAATTCGCAGGGCGGCCTGGGGAGGCAAACAAATAAACGGCCCGACATCAAAGGTGCCAGTAATTCCAGGTCTTTTGTGTCGTAAAAACATAGAGTCAGGCAAAACATGAACACAACATAAAATAGAAAATATTTCTGGGTGCCAGGGCGCCAAACTATTAACGGAATAGGAGTAAATTTGTTAATGCCTTTGTCTAAGCCATGTGCGTTGGCAGGTGGGAAAGGGTTAAGCGCAGGAGCAGCTGAACCCCCAAAAAAAATGGGTAAAATGTGTTTATTTGTTTATGGGCCCCCCCCCCGCCGACTAAAAGGGGTCTGAGTTTGGGTTTGCGCACTATATATAGCCCCGATATAGGGTATGTCCGGACGACTGCCGTTGACTAATGTCTCATTTGCATGCCAAAAGCAGTTAACAAGTCTTGCCTCGCCGCCAGTTGGCAGTAAGAAAGAAATTATGGCTTGTCTTGCTTTTAAAAACAACTTAGTGGATAATACACCCCTAGTGTTAAGCCAGGCGGAGTCCAGGGCATCGGCATCCGAGCTCATACTATATACTACATGGCATTAAAGGGTGGAGAGGAGCGCACACAGCAACGACACATTCATTTCCTCCTCGGCGCGCCTCAAGTGTTGTCACCTGTCATAATAAGTGCGGAAGCAGCAAACGGCAAACAAAGAGACAGCCAGAAAGAAGGAAAAAGTGTACAAAATGTAATAAGAAAATTTACAAAGTGTGAAAAACGAAATGATAGATACCCTTTTTAAAATAGAAGAGCTAAGGAAAGCTTGAGATTTAAATGCGAGAACAAAAAGAAAAAGAATAATTCAGTTTGCGCTAGTTTTTTAATCTGACCTTAAATTTATTATAATTTCATTATTTATTGTGTATTAATTTATATAAAATAAAGTTTTAAATGTGTTTTCAAGTATTGTAAATCACCTGTCGCCACTCGTTCAATCATTAATCACTTAAAATTTCACTCAAGCTTTAAATTCAACATGACACTTCAAGGTATTTATAAAACTCGAATAACTAGAACAGATTAGTTATACACGGTTATTAAAAGATTATAAAAGCTTAATCTTGGAATTAAATTAACATTACACAAATCGTAGACAAGAATTAATAATAGAAATATTTACTTTGAATTAAAATATTTTAGTAATAATTGAAACCTTAAGGGTTATCTAAAAGTATAAATTCTTTAGTTATTGAAATTCTACGAGTAAATAATGACTGATTTTTTAAATTTGTATACTAGCTAATATTTTAATCATTTAGCGTACTTATAAATAATAATAGTAAAAATACACCTAAGTATAATAAAATAAAAATAATAAAATAAACGTAAATATATTTCTTTTTATCAAAAAAGGAGTAATACGTTTATCTTAGAATTTAATCGTGTAATTTAGGTTTTGAAAATAAATGTAAAGTTATTACTTTTCATACTAAATAAGCTTTTATTTTATTTTTTGGTAAAACTATTTATTATTATCGATAAAGAAGCATTACCTCAAACTTAGAATTTATTCATGTTAAAATGTTAAGCTCGCTTAAGTGTTTTTCAAAAATAAACTGCATTTAATTCTTATTTCAAATAACTTCTCTGATATATTCACAGTAAAGAAAGTGCATTCAAAAAATTAAATAAGCCAGAATTTACTTTCAATTTATAAGGCGGCCAACCGACATTGACGTTGTTGCCGCACTGCAACTTCTGCAACTTTTGCTGCTGCTGCTGCTGCTGCTGCAGTTGCAGTGGCTTTTGCCTCAAGTTTCCAATTCATTTTCATAATTGCAGCAAATGTAAATTGCAATATTTTTTCTCATTTTTCTCTCTCTGGCCTTTTCTTTGGCTCTGCATATGCGTGCTGCACTTGAATTTGTTGGACTGTCGCACTTGAACACTCGGAACACTCGTCCGATCCGAACCTGTTCCACGCGCAAGAGATGGATTGCTGTGTTTTTCTGATATTTCTTTTCTGTTTTTCCTGCCTTTTTGTTGGGGCGCTGAAACGGAACCGCAAATTATTTTAATTTGCGTTAAATAATGCAACGAGGTGAGAAAAAATTAAGAGCATTTCTCAGAGTCAAAACTGGAAGAGAGCGCGGCTGAAGCTTAACAATAAAACTCATTTTTTGTCAAAAATAAAATAAAAAGGAAGTTTTATGATGACTCTTACTTTTAAAATAAATTCATAAGCTCTTATAATAAGCATTTAATTTATTAAATATTTCTCCATTTATACTGGCCAGCTCTTAGTGTAATTACAATTTCCCTAGGCGTTTCTTGTTATTTTATATATTTTTATTTGCATGTTGTAACATTTCTATATAGCTTTTATTATACAACATACTTTGACCCAGCTCATTAGCAGCTCTTTACGCCCTGGTTCTGCAGTTGCCGTTTCAGTTGCAGTGTATCCTGCCACAAAGTTAAAAGCGCCGACCTGTAATTTGCCAGCAATAAGGCGGCGGCGCAATAAACTCAATTTGTGCTGCTCGATAAAAGCCGAGTGCCATGTCAGGAGATGCATAAACAGCAGGGATTAAAAAACTAGGTAACTTATAATATATAAAATATAAAATGCTAGAAAAATAAAAAATTTAAATGACAAAAATAATTGTCTACCAATTTCCAATATCATCATAAGGTAAGAAAATGTATTTAAAATGTTCATATTTAATAGATAATATTTCTAAAAGTCCCATCTATTAAATATATTTTCCTGGTAATGTAAAAAGCAATAATTATATGAAATAAAAATTATCTTATAACTTTAGAAAAGTGAATCAAAATCATCAATTTATTAACGATAAGCAATGTATTTTTTATTTATTTTTCTACATATTTCTGTTACCATTTTCCCCTATAATCTTAAGCCCAACTGTGGTTACTTGTACATCTGCATGTGAAGTGAGCAAAGTGTGGTTGTAACGTGTTCATTTTTCCTCTGGGGTGCTAAAAGCCGCACAATTCAAGCGCAAAAACTGCGCGGACCAAGTCGGAGTTGGAACTCTGTTTAGCTTTTGACAAGTTGGAGCCACTCTTGGAGGCCAAGGCGTTGCCCAAAGTCCCCGGCATTGTTATCTTTGCATATGTATCTACCAATATATTTTTGTGGGGATATGGGCTACCGATCGGCTACACAATTTATGGACGTTTCTTCGATCATAACTCTTAATTAGCAGCTTGGAAACCTTGTCAACTGTGTTGACTGACAAGTCTTTTAAGATTTCGGCAATCAACAAACAAAATCTACAAGCCAAAAATATTTTGTGCGTAGGCCAGAGACAAGTGAAAGGTGTGTCTCTCATAGAAACAAAAAAGTATAAAGTATATATGAGAATTGATGCTGAAAACTAGAAAGGGAAACTGAAACTGCAGACTGGCTTAGAGATACTTTGTGAGAACAAAATACTTTTTCAGAATATTTTTAGTGTGCTGGTACTTATTTTTAATAAATATACAAGATATATTTTTGAAGTTCCTGAAATCAAAAGAAATTAAATAAACTTTATAAAAAATCACCTAAAAGAATGATTTAAAATACAGTATCAACTTTTGACCATAAATATTGTGTTATACATCATATGTATTTTTGCGAACTGCTAGGCATTGAAAAAATGTTTTCAAACCGTATACATGCTTAAATTTTATTTTTTATGTATTTTGAAATTTGTATACAATTAAAAAAATATCTTTTCTTAGTTTTATATAAATTTTAATAAGTCTTAAAAAAAATATTAAAGTAACACAATAAAACCCTTAAATTATATACCAAATACTCCATTGTGTAACATGATTTAAAATATCATTTCCGAATGATTTACAGGTAAGATTTTTTGTATTGTTTTGTCTAAACTTTACGACTATCTCTGATCTGTTTGGTGGCTATAAAAACCTGATACTTTTAGCCCGAGGCTAACCCACACGCAGACACAATGGCAGCACAGTGAATCGAAAAAAAAGCCAAAGCCACCCACATGGGACACAACACCGAAAAGAGCCGGCTGACAAACGCTGATCGATTGGACACCGAAAACAAAATCATAAATCCATATACGAGCCATAAACTTGAGGCAATTATTTTATGATAACTCGCAGAGGTAAGACCATGAAGAGGGAACCATCGAAATAAAGTCCATTTGAAAGGACGACAAGTTGTTGTCGGTCTCTCGGATTCAATTGTTGCAATCGTTCGTTCAGTCATCAATCATAATTTTCAACGATCAACAGTTTTGTAGGCAAACGTTTCCATGTAAAGTCTTAAATATTTTCACACCTTATAAACAATGTGCAGTCACGATCTGTGGGAGTCGAGTCTAATGCGGCTATTGTCCGCCACAATTCAAGCCAAGCGACAGTTGGACATGATTCGAGTTGGATTTTTGTATTATTCTCCTACTTTTCTAGCGAATTATTACGTGCTTCGGCCGGGATGATCGATCGTTGAATGCCTCGGTTATGAAATTCTCTTCTATTATTTTTTTTTTATTATTGTATAAGGGACCGTGAATCACGTCATAGATGAGTCAGAATGTTGGAGGATTTCTTTCGTTGGTTGGTTGGTTGGATGCCTAGAAAGTCGCCTTTCACTTGGCCATCCAGCGATTATTGGCTGACTTGCCGACTGACTGACAGCTTCATTAATACCACTCAAAAGGTGAGTTATGCATGGCGATAGGACTAGAAGTCGAAGGTGACAAGTGTGTTTGCTTATAAATTTTGACAGGCAACGAGTTGTAAGCTCAGTATCTTTTTTTACACTCAGATTTAAATTTTAAATATTTAGGGAACATTTTTATAAATAGGTTTTAAGGGGTTTTACTTTCACTTTTGTTTTAGCTAAGATATGGCGACTACGAATTAATTTTAAATATTAAAAAATGCTTAAAAGTTCACAAAATAAATTAATACTAAGTAAATAAATGCAATCTCTTAAGTCTATAAAATATTTATTCATATCAAAGGTATCAAAACAATTGAAAATACTGGAAAAAAAAACTTTAAAATACCCCACATATGTTTTCTAACTTATTTATTAATCCCATAAATATTAGCTATTTAGTCTTTCAGTGTAGTATGACTTTCCTCCAAGCTTAGCGTGTGTATTTAGACCCCTTATCAATATGTATATACACATTGTATTTCAGCATTTAAATTACACTTTGTCTTATGCTAATCGAGGCAACCGTCAAACAGTCTTTGCCGTGCCATTTATAACCAACTCTTATTTAGAGGTGACAACCGAGTGCAGCCAGTAGCAGCCACTGAAGGTGAACCCCGAACCACTTGCCATTCGGTGGTTCAATGACATATAAGACCTCCAAAGATGCGGCAGACGAGAGACACCTACACCGAGCTCGAAAACTTAAGCAGCTTCCAGAATTGTCAGCGCAAAATAAGACAAATGTTTCAATGGGGAGAGACATTTTTAAAAGAAGAGGCATTTCTTAAAAATTAAAAAATAAATGTATAATACTCTCTCCCCACCTCAAACGCTGTGTGGTCCAATTAAGGACGCTGGCAGGTCTGGTCTTCTTTGCCTCTTTTTCTGTCTGCCTGCCACCAAATGTGCGAATGATGCGTGAATCTCTTGAAGCCGAAATAAAAACTCACAACTCACAGGAGCGCTGACTGATGGGACCTAAGGCTACAGGCTGTGGCATTAATTGGAGTCGGGCCTTTCGGCTGGCGTATATATTTTATCGCTATTGAAGCGTTTGGCGTTAATTAAGACAAAATCAGGCGAAATTTTTGTCACATTCGGATCCTCCTCTCCCTTTACGCTTTTTCCTGCTCCCCGTTGGTCGTGATTAATTGTGCCCTGTGCTGCCTGCCAACTGCACACAAGTCTTCTGTTTAAATATATATGACTTTCCTCTTTTTTATATAAATTTTCCTCCCTTGGATTGTACTCGCATTTACGGGCAAGAAAATGAAAAATTAGTCGAGAAAATCTGGCGAAATAAAATGTCGTCGGCGACATTTTGCAAAGAGATTTTGCCGCCGTTCCTTAGAGTGAGTGGGTGGGTGACTCGACTCGAATGCTATAGAGAGCTGTATAGAGACTTGATCCAACATATATCCACTATATGCCCCCATATATTTGGCTCAGCTTCTAATCGTCGCGCATTAGTCAGTGCGTTTTGTGGGTTCCTCGCAGAGGATAGAGATTTAAGTGGGTTCGGTTAGGGGGACACCTAGGATACTCTTAAATAAGTAGTTTAAAAAAAGTAATATAATTATAACTATAAAATATGGATATTTAAGAAACTTAAGAATCAGACTAAATGTTCTATAAAATAACAGAAGAAATAGTACAATAAATAAGTAATAATCAATTGTCGATTTCGAACAAAATTGCGTCTCAAAAAGGAATTAAAAATCCATACATTTTTTAGTTATTTATTTTCGCTCATTTGATCATTTAAGCATTATTCCTAATATATATATATATTTTAATTAGAAAAGTTTTCTCTTTCCTGTGAATCCATTCCTCTAAGTATCCGTTATTGTAGCGTCCTTAAAAGTCATTTTAACCCGACCCATTTCCTCCTAGCTGCATTCCACTCTATACTTTATTTTTCTTATATTATTTCCCCCACATTGCTGCAGCCATATAAAAAGATCAAAGGAGGTGACATTTCGCTGTTTGCTGACTTGGTTGACACATCAACGCTTCTCTATCGACACCGCGAATGCGAAATACTACAAAGGTACTTTCGGACACCAAACAGTTGGCAACGCTCTGGTCCCTAATTAATGTGCTTTTAATTATGAGCTGTAAAAAATTCAAGACTTGGCGGCAACCGCAAAAGCTTAGCGGAGGCAGTCCATCCTGTCCTGACCGCAAACAATGAGTGACGGACGGGGGCTCACAGTGGTCGTCCGAAAAAGGGTTCAACTCCTCTGCGACACGTCACTTGTAATAACAATAACTGCTCAAGACAGCCCAAAAGTAACACATCCGCAGGAGGACATGCGGGGCTAAATGGTAATGGACAGGCCCAGTCACAGGATCAGGAACAGGAGACAACCTGGCTTGTTAGCACACGACACGCTGTGGTCAGCAAATGAGCCGGCAGCTGACCAAAAAGAGGATACAGCTTACACTTAGGGGAAATTAGGGGTTTACAATTTGGGAATATAAGAAAAAAGAACTTGTATAAGAATGAAATTTCGATATTACAGTTAAAATTTTTAGGTAATTTATATTATCATAGAATACCCGATAATTGTTATTTAATTTATTTGAATACATATATTATTGTACATCTATGGCAACGTCAATATATATTTATATTTCAACTTTCGATATATCGATTCTGTTTGCCATTCCATTAAAAGTTATATTATATTTATATATTTTCATAATTTTCCTATTCCATTTCCCAGCAATTCTAATTATTATTTACATATATATTATCTTCTTATTTAATTTAATTCCCACATTTTCTCTCAGTCTATTGCAACATTGTAGATCTGTCCTCCCCCCTGTTGGCCACCTTGGCACACCGGTGTAATTGTCGTGTCAATTTTGGGTAAAACAGTTTCATCTCCGACTTGGTCTTGGACTTGTGCTCGCACTTGTACTCATTCCGTACCGTTGTGCGTCGGTGTCAAATTTTAAACATTGATTATCTGGAGACATATTCAGCAATTAGCAAATCAACTCGACTGTGGCTATAGCCTCTTCTTCTCAGCCCGGGATTGGATGGACAATTACCAAATGTGTCAAAAGCATTGGCTTCGTTTTGGGTATTTGTTAAGTTTTAATATGACAGCAGATGGACAAGGCAAATATTTTATCAGGCGAGCTGGAGTCTCTAGCAATTTGCATACACTCGAGAGGCTGTGTCTCTCTCTCTGTGATGTAAGAAAGAAATAATGGAAGGAAGAAGGCTCCGATAATATATACACAGGATAGAGCACACCCTGATTCTCTCCCTACGGACATGTTTAACGGTTCAATTTTACACATCATTTAATCGCAAAACAAGTTAGCTCGCCCTGTTTTGTCACTCAATTTAAATTTATACAAGAATGGCAATGCCAGAGTCGGTGGATTGATTTATGACCCACTCGCTTCCGTGAACCTTTCACTTGACAAGATTCCAGCTCAGTGATTCCGCACTGGAAAATCACAAATTACAAAGTGTTAACACACACGAAAAGAGCATCAAGACAATGCCCAACATATGTCTAAATATATTTTGGGTATTGTTTAAAATTTAAATGAGAAGGGTAATTTGCATATACTGTGTTTCTGAGGGTAATGTTTTTGCTATACAATTAGAGCTACATTTTAAAAGTTTTTTTATATTTTTTCCCTTGGATTAAAATACTTGCACATTATTTTTCTTTTATTTTTGATACTTAGCCTGGGGTGTTGCATGTTAGAACCTAGTAAAAACCCTCTAGGAAACACTCTGGAAGTGATGAAAGCCGCCGCCAGTTCGCACACACTCCCAAGACGTGAGGCATTGTCTGTCTCAAAAGTTGCAGCTTTATGGATATAGAGCGGGTTATACAAGCACATATCCAACATATCTATACATCTACACGATGGGACTTCGGGATCGCATTGACAACTGAAGTGTTATCGAGGTGCATGCAATTTACTCATCATCACAGATGGAGAGCTGATAGCGGACATGTTACTCTTTTAATTGATGCGAAGATGGCCCCCGGAATGAGTTATGACTGCGACTAATATGAGGCGCTGCTTGTGCGGCAATTACCAACTGGCAGCCAGCTCGGAACTCGGAATTCGCACTCGAACTTGGCCAGGATGGCCAACATACAGGGCCTATGTTGAAAGACAATAATGCTTAATAATGAGCTGTAAAGTTTATTAATTGCCACACAACGTTAGGGGTTTTCTCTACTCCACTCCTCTCTGCTCTGCCCTGCTCGCCGTCCTGCTAATGAGCCATTTGCGTGTCGTCGATTTATTGCATTATTTGCACACAAACACAGGCAGAGAGACAGATACGACACCGGGCACAAAAGACACATTAAAACTAAATTATTAAAATTTTCGCAAAACTGCCGGGACATATGTCGTCTGTTGGAGAGATGTCCGAGTTCATTGGACCCCTCGAAACGGATGATTATCAGAGTGAACTTAATGAAATGAAAATTAACTTATTTTGTTAATGTGAAATTGGAAAGATATGTTGGTTTATCTAAAGGTATATATCATATATTTTAAGAAACATTTTTAGATTTTTTAGACATAGTTTCAAGGGTTTAGGAAACTCTCTTTACTCTTGTGTAATCCAATTCAAAAAATCAAAAAAATCTGTTTTTTTTATTATATATTCTCTAAACATCTTTCTACAACTTTGTCACGATTTCTTCAAAAACCTTTAAACTTCATCTTAGTTAAAGCTATTTTCCTATTTATTTGGTGACATTGTTCTCGGTCTGTGGGTTTTTTGCCCTACTAAAACCGAAACTGAAACTGATTTCAAACTTGACTGATTTTAACAACCAACAAAGTCAAGAGTCATTGAAGCATGTATGGCGATTTACCCCGTTAATGAGACCATAGATAACAACGAAAATCAACTGTCAACTTTGGACCAAAACAAAAAGGAAGCTTCGCTACGCCGCTGATTAAGACAACCTTTCCCGCCATGAAGGAAAAGTTCACCGCCCCTTTTTACGAGAACCCCCCTTAAAAGGAGTCCAAGGAACAGGGAAAACGAGGGGATAAAATGTGCGAAATATCACAACTTGGCACTCGTCGCGGGCAGGCAGGCAGCTCGAAAGTTACGCCGGATTAGCAACCCTTGCTGGAAATGGCTTCTAGAACGGAACCCTCCTCCTCCAGAGATATATTTAACCAACCCCCGGGTGCCTGCGCAAAGAGAGCAATTTATAAAATTGTTACGCTAAATAAATTAAAGTTTCACTTTAAGAGTATTGGGCGTGAAATTGAGATTAGCCGGCACGGGGGATAAGGGAATTTATAAGCAGGGTAAGTGTGAGTTTAAACGAAAAATACAAAACAAAACAAAGGCAAAACAAAGGCTTTCCACGTGCCAAGGGAATAGGCAGAAAAATGGGGAAAGTGGGTCAGCACAAATACATACATACATATGTATACAAAATTATATTGCAGTGGGAAAGCGACTACAATTAATTGATATTGATAATAATTGATTGATTAA
>JAEIIJ010007492.1:0-13175 GCA_018904815.1 Drosophila ogumai
AGCTGTCGGTTGCTGCTGCCGTTGCAGTTTCCTTTGTTTGCCTCTTCGACAGCAGGAGGCAGGCATCCTCAGCCCTCGGAATACGAGCTGAGGCTGCTGCGCGTCGAGCCCGTAAAGTGATCCCGCTGCAGCGTGTCCGAGGGCATGGAGACAATCAAAGCGCCGCCATACAGGGTCTCCATCTCGTCGAGCTGCTGGGCGAAGGTCTCCTCCAGGCGCTAATTCAGAGAGTGATTAACATTAGTACGTAGAGATTGAGCTGGAGGTTTTTTTACGTAGAAACAACATTCAATCTGACAATATCAAGTTAGAGAGATGGGATATAGAGCTGTATATAGCGCATGCATTAGTAGGGACACTTAGAGAGCTGGAGAGTAACTATAATACACAGTACATTTCCCTTTTGGCGGGGATACACACTGGGGATAGATTAAAGGACTAACCTCTTGTTGCAGCCGCTGCTGTAGTTGCTTTACACATTACGAGAAGAGGAGGAGAGCCGGCAAGAAAAGTTTTTGGATACAGATTTTTTGTTGGTTTCGTTTTTTGTTTTTTTTTTTTCAATAGCAGCGCGTTATTGTGTGTTTATTTATATGTAAGAGTGGGTGTGTGTACAGTGAAGCATCATGAAAATTGCGATATGATTATAATAGGTATATATATTTATGTTCGTATTTAAGTATGTTTAGAGTAAGATATGGCTACACAAATGCTTGGCATGTGGCTAAGAATGGAATGTTCTTGATTATATTCTTTATTATTTTCTTTTTTCGTTTCATTTGGTTACTAAGTACTTTGATAATACTGCTAAAATGGAATGCATTTGGAGGCGGAGGGCTGGTCCAAGTCAGGGAAATACTTTAATTTAATTAAAATTAGGCAAACACAAGTACTAAATCCACTTTCGTTCAATATATAGTAGGACTTGCGATTCCAACGGACAAACATAATCAACTTTGGCAAGACAGAGTGTGTGTATGCATGGCAATTTCCGATGCAGAGCAGTAAAAGGTGAGAAAGCTGTACAAATTGGGTTAGCAAGATGATATGTGGGACTCTACGGTAGTTAGCCAGCACCAAGCGAGGAATGAAAGCGGGTTCTTGTTTCAGTGTCAGTAGGTGTGAGTATAGGCGTTTGATTGCTGGTTGGGTTAGTGGTTAGTAGCTGCGGTGCATGCAGGAGACTGGCTGGCAATTGCTGATCACAATGATCCGTGATTGTCCTTCCTAGATGGCCGACGAGTCCTCCTCGCAGCTGTGCTGTCGCTGGTTCACCCTCGGCAGCCTGTACTTGGCCGCATACAGATCGTAGTAGAAATCATCGGAAGACGAGGCAGCCGAATCCGCCGACACTACGCTTCCATTGAGCCGGCTGTGTCCCGGCTTCACGGAGGACCTTAGCTGTGGCTGCACCTCATCCAGCAAGGCAGCTGCTTTGCGTCCCGAGTCGAAGATCAGGTCGGCATCGCTGGTAAACCGAGTGGTCAGCTCGTTAATGTTGTACATCGACTGGGCACTGCTCAGCGACGATCGGCCGCTACTCCGGCTGGCCACCGAGGGCCGCTTGATCGCAAACGAGGTGGAGTGCAGCAGGCGCTGAGTGTGCGCGGTCAGCACTGGTCCTTCGCGGATACGCAGCTCTACGCTGGCCTCCGCCGCTGCCTTGTCATCCAGGCAGCTGAATCGATTGCTCACCAAACCCAAATCATCTGGGGTCCTCGGTGATGTACTGCTGGCCCGGAAAGTGCTCATTGCTGGCTTGGAGCTGGCATCCTCGGCACTGTTTATGGGCGGAGTGGTAGTCACTACTTTGACAAGCTCGTTGGCCGGCAGTTGGGTGATTAGACGCAACTGGTTCTGGGCCGGCAGTGTCGTCACGCTGGCACGCTTCATCTGCTCGGCCAGCAGCTGCTCCTCGTCCTCCTCCAGCACATAGTCACTGATCATCTGCGATCGCTGCTGCTTGTGCAGGATGGGCGTACTGGGCACACTGCGACTGAGATCCGGAGCGGAGCCACGGAAGTTGGATAGCCGGCTGCCGGAGCCGCTGCCGCCCATCATCAGGAGCGAGGAACGAGAGCGGGGCATGTGCTGCGGATCGATAAAGGTGTTGCGAGGCAGCAGGCGCGAGGAGCGGTCGCTGTAGATGCCGCGCAGCCGCACCGGAAGCTCCACCTCCTGGTCCTCGAACTCCTCCCGATTGGCCACCAGGCCATAGCGTTTCTCGTGCTGATCGATGGCCGTCGCGATCAATTGGTTCAGCCGCTACGCTCGTTACGATGGGGTTGTTGTTAACACACATGCATGACCAAGTCCGTTGATTGGTTTTTTTGTTTTGTATTTTTTGGTTAGTAGTTGGGAAGCACAGCGGTAAGCATTTGGTTTTTATTTTGTTTAATTATTTATCAGTTATCATTATCGGTTTTTCGTATTTTTTTGGTTTAGTTTTGTAGGTAGTAGTAGGTACAGTAGGCCACCAAAGTGAATGCATTTGCGTGGGTGTAAAGAGAGAGAAAAAGTTGAAAAAATAATTGGATTTAGTTCGGCCTTGGTTCCACCCAGCTGTGGCAGCTTAAAGATGAGCGTCAGTCTTTGTCCCAGTTCTCCCTCGTATCAGCAAGTCCCCGTAATTCAAAATAGATTACACTTGACTGGACAATGATTCACTGTCTCTACTTCACACAAACTAATGAGTCAGTCCATCTATTGATCGTATGACAGCTCACAATGTGAGCAAAAGCAATTAAAATACAAAGTTAAAGCACATTTTTTGAGATATTGCTCATCTGTAAGCCACACACAACCTTGGGGGAACGGGAAGGGTTTCGTTTTTAGGGGGGGAGAGGCTAGCACATGACACCATAGTTCACCGTAAACCAATCAATATACAATATACAATATATATCATAACCAACTTGAATCTACTTTGTACATTAAGGAGGTTTAAAAAAAAAAAACACAAAACACCAACGAAATAAGGCGAATCTCAAGAGGTTCCCGCTGCTCATACACACCTGTTTGCGGGGCACCAACTGTTCGCGCCACTCGCGCAGCTCGGCCTTGAGTCGCTCATCAATCTCGGCCAGCTTGGCATGTTCGTGCTCCACCAGAGCCTTGCGCTTCTCGTTCTGCAGTTGCTCCAGTTCCCTGTAAATGAATTTTAAGTTAATTTCTTCACCGTTTGAGAGGTTATCCCACTCACCTTATGGCGCTCTCGCGGGTGGCGCGCAGCTCCTCCAATTGCTTTTGATGCTTCACCTCGAAGCGGCGTTCCTCCTGCATGTAGCGCTTCTTCTCCTGCTCCTGGAACTGCATTTGAAATCGGAATAAGTTTCAATTTACATTTTTTTTTGCTTAATTTTTCTCACCTTCTTCAAGCGATCACGTTCAATTTCGGGGTCCAGGTTTGTGGATATGCGCAAGGATTCACGGAACATGAGGTCGCGCGCCTTGCGCTCCGCCCGGATACGTTTGGGCAGGGCCCGCTTCTCCAGCGTCTGCTTCTTTACCATATCCTCCTCCTTGCGCTGCAGCATGCGCTTCACCTGGTCCAGCTCCTTCTCGTGCCGGATGATCATCTGGTGGCGCTGCATGAAGCAGAGCTCCTTCACATGCCGCTTGGACAGCTGGTGGCGTTCGTGCAGCTGCTTCTCCTCCAGCTCCCAGAGCAGGGCCTCGCGCGTTCGCATGGCATTCTGCTTTTGCTGCAGGAAGTTGCGATTGATGGTGGCCAGATGGTCGCGATGCTTCTCGCTGAGTCTCCGCAGCAGAAGCTCATGCCGCTCCTTCAGCGAGTCCAGGAAGGCGCGCTCCTTCTCCTCGTGATCCAGCTCCATGGCCGAGCGGCGCTGCTTGAACTCATCCTTGCGCTTGTCCTTGGGGAACAGGTCGACCTCCTGCTTCAGCAGCCGAATTTCCTGCTTGAGGTTCTCGCGGAAGATCTTCAGCTCCTGCTCCTGCTCGGAGCGGATGCGCTTGGACGAAGAGCGTAGCTCGTTCTCCTGCGTCTGCTCAGTCTTCTCCACCAGCTGCTTGTGCTGGCGCGCCAGCATGTCCATGTCCGCCTCGTATGTCTTCTCCAGCGACGTGCGCTCCTGCTCGAAGCGGCGATCCTGCTGCTCCTTGGCCTGCTGCTCCTTCGTGTGCAGCTCCGTCTGCTGCTTCTTCTCCTGCTTCTGCAGCATCTTCAGTTCGCGCAGCTCCTGCTTACGGAAGTCATGGTCATCGTAGATCCGTCCATTCTCCTCGTCGCCGTAGATAACCCGGCTCGTGGTGGTGGTCATCTGCACGCCATCGATCTCGAATTTGCGCGTGCGCTTGCGAGTCTTCTTCCGCAGATTGCGCAGCTCAATCTCCTCCTTCGTAAGTCCTTGCGCGTTAACCGACTTGACCACGGGCGGAACTCTCGCCTTGGGCCGGATCACCACTTCTTCCTCCTCATCGATGGTCATGTGATTGTGGTTATTCGTCACCGAAGGCGGCGGCGGTGGCATGAGCACGGCAGCTGGTGGCTGCTGCTGCTGCTGCTTATTGTTGTGATCCACCTCGTGCCGGCTGTCCTGACTAGTGTTGGTGCCAATGCTGTCCACGTCGGAGCCAACGCTGCCGCTCACTTGCACCTCAATGCCCCGGCGTCCGCCGCGCATCGAGCCATTCTCGCTCAGCGAGCTGTCCGGCGAACGCTTCTCCTGCTTGAACCGGTTCACGATAATATTAACGTCCTCGGGCACAATGCCCAATCCGTTTGGCTGTCGTTTTCCCAGCTCGTTGCTGCTGTCCTTCACCTTGATCTCCTCATCGCCGACGGTTACCACGGACACATGGCTGGTGTCCATCAGATGATCGCTGTGATCGTGGCTGTGACTGCCAGAGGCCGTGTTATACGCCGAGTCATCATCCGCGTACGAGGGACTAACAATCAACACCTCACTCTCGTCCAGCTTGCGGGCGTGGACAGTGGCAGAGGTTTGCGGCTGGGGCGGTGGAACGGGAACCACTCCGGCCGGATCATTGACGGCCAATATCATGGAAGATTGCTTGTGGGGCGGCGTGCTGGCATCGCCCAAACTGTCGTCCAGCGAGGGGAAGTCATCGTCCGTCGAGGACTCATGCAAGTGGGTGCTCTTGTTCAGATCGTTGGACACAATGATTACCTCGCTCTGCAGCTGTTGCTGTGGCGGCACCACTGAGTTGTCGATAATCACCGGTGGATGAGTGCTGGTGACCACAGTGATCTGACTCACGGACTCCAGGCTGTTTGGCAGCACCACATGCTGTGGCTGCAACTGATGCTGCTGGTGCTGTGGTGTCGGCGCATCGCTGTTGATGGTAATCAGGGATGTACTAGAGCTGAGGACAGCGTTGGAAATGCTGCCCGAGGAGCTGGACGAGGCCACCGATTGCACGGACACAATGGACGAGGCGGTGGGCGAGGGCGGCTGTGGTTTCTGCTCCGCCGCCTCTTGGCCAATGGCCACCTCAATGGCTGTGGTAGCGGGTTCGGGTGAGGCCAATTTCTGGGCCGGTTGCTTCGAGTTGGTAATGCCCAAGGGAGACGGTGGTGGCGGCGCCTTGCCCTTTTCCTTTTTGACAAAGTGCTGAAGACAGAAAGGATTATCATTAGTCTTGGTTTGGCAAAGTGAAAAGCTGAAGAGTGGAATATACCTTCTTGTCGGACTCGGTTTTTTCAGTTGCCTCCGTGACAGATGCCACAGCCGCTGCTGCTGCTGCTGGCGGAGTTGGTGGCTGCTGGACTTGTGGTGGAGGCGTTTGCTGGGGCGATGGCGGCGCTGGAGCAGGCACTTTGGTATGCGGTGCCGGCTGCTGGACTGCCGCTTCAGCATTGTCATCCTTTGTGTGGTTTGGTCTGTCCGGAGTGGTGGCTTTAGTTGTTGTTGCTGCTGCTGCAGTGGCCGCTGCTGCGATTGGTAAACTGCTACTTGGTTGGGACTGCTCTTTGGCATCCCGCAAAATGGATGTAGGTGTACCTGGAACTGTTGGTCAACAAAAATAGCAGAGTTTAGTTTAGTGAAAATATAGATTTCATTGAGGAATAGTCTTACGTTTGTCAATGTCTTGGCTCTGCAGCGAAGCAGAGTCATCGTCCAGGTCGAGCTGGAGCGCCGAGTTGCGGGGTTCCTGTGTGAGTGAATAAGCGGGAAATTCCCATTAGTAAATAATAATTTCAAGTGCTTCCTAATACTGTTCAGCTGTTCAGCTAGCTTTGCTACTTGGCTTTAACTATTTCAGCAGAGTCTTGGAAGCTTTTCGGATGCCCGAAAAAAATGTGGCAACTCTATGTAATTGCTATTTTTAAACATCGAAGCGTGTTTGTAGAGCCTTAAACCTATTTGCAAATTCCATCTGTTATTATTGCCCCACAAACTATATCTGGGTCCTGATCTAAGAGACATTGATAGCGAAAAGACACACAGTTGTCAGCCTAAAGCCCTGTGTATGTGTGAAAGTGTGCTTGCTATAATTACCACAAGAAACTGATAGCAGCGGAAAGGCTTTACATACACAACATATACACACAATACTAAGAGGAATGCCTCGTCGTGATAAGCAGCATTTGGCAATGCTGATAAAAATAAGTAAACTAATTGTGGAGGGCCTGCTATCGGAGTGCCGGGGATGCAGTGCCGGATGGGTTGGAAGGAGCGGAGTGGTGGCTGGTCGCAGAAACGGACGGAGCGGGCTAGACGGGTTGCTGTAGAACGACTTACCAACCCTCTGATAGAGCGAACGCCGCTTCACTTGGCGCTTAAGCTTCTATATTAATTATTTTCCAAGTAACCACATACGAAAATGATAAGCACAAACATTGCGACACAACAGAAAATAAAAAACGAAATAGAACCAAATATAACGCAAGGCGGAGAATAAACCAAGATAAAAGTATAAGAATAATTTATCGCACGGTGCGAGATTTTGAATATTTTTTTGGTTGGGTTGAGAGGCAGCGTGTAAGAAAGAAGAGAGAGCAGTTGGAAAGGTGAGAGAACGTTGAGATTATCATCACATCTAGCGCTTGGACTACTTGGGTGCAGTGCAGGGCACAGAGATTGAAGTTGGCAATGGAAACACACACTCACCTCGGCCTCATCGTCCACCACCTCCTCCACGACCTCGGCTTTGTACTCTAGCAGCAGGTCTCGAATGGGCTTTGCATCCAAATCCCTGCTGATGAAGCTGTGCTGCAGCAGCACATCCGTCGTAGGCCTCATTTGCGGATCCTGTTGAACAGACATTGTAGTACAGCAAAGTGAGTATAAAATAACAAACTATTTACCTTGACTAAAGACTTTTTGAGGAAGTCATTGAACTCCTTGCTCCACCTGGTTGGCTGCTCCAGCTTGGGCGGCTCGCTCTTCTGAATCTTGAGGAGCACGCGCATGGGCGACATCTCGCTGTTTGGCGGCTCCATCTGGGCCAGCTCGATGAGCGTGATGCCCAATGACCAGACGTCCACTTTGTGATCATACGGATTGTCCCGGAATGTTTCGCAGAGCACCAGCTCCGGCGCCATCCAATAGGGAGTGCCAATGAAGGTGTCATGCTTCTGCATCGTGTGCTTGTTCTTCGCCGAGACACCAAAGTCGGCTAAATTGGAGGGAATTTTCTATGAAGCATAGTTCGAATTTGGAGAAAAGAAAACCTTACCCAGCTTGACGCCGCCCTCCATGGTGAGCAGGACGTTGCCGGCCTTTAAATCTCGATGGATAACCTTGTTCCTGTGCAGAAAGGTTAGACCCTCGGTCATGTGCTTGCAGACGTAGGCAATTTGCGGCTCAGTCAGTGGCTTCTCCAGCTCCACCATTATGCTGTCCAGGGCCCCGCCATCGCAGTACTCGATGAGCATCTGGTGGGGATCACATTAGGGTTACTCTGCTGCCTAACTGAACACCAATTAACGATTACTCACCCAGAGCTTATCATCGATGGAGAAGGCCTCGTACAGCTCCACCACATTGGGGTGCTTGATCTCCGAGAGAATATCGATCTCGACCATGTGATCGCTGAGATTCTCCTCATCCTCCAGCTGGCACATCTTGGCGGCGGCGAAGCGCTTCTGCTCTCTGTGCTGGGCCTTGTACACCTTGCCGAAGGCTCCGTCGCCCAGCTCGCCGACCATTTCCCAGACCTCCGCCGGATCGGTGTCCATCTTGATGTTATTGAACAGCCGCTTCTTCTTGGCCTCACCCCCGCCGAGGTGGAAGACCTTCTTTAGGTTGGTGATGAACGACATGGCGGTGGTGTGTGGTGTCTCTTTCTGTAGATTTCCCCTGCTGCTGTTTGCTCAGTCTGGCTTCTACATAGCTGAGCTCCTGGGCGAGAGTCCAACCAGGAAAACTAGATTTGGTGAAAGCTGCGGGGCGACGACACATTGGACATTGGCGAGTGGTTATTGATTGGTTTTTGCACCAGCACCAGCAGCGGTAGAAGTAGAGTTGGCAGGGTTTCAAGTCCGGGGGAGCAGTAAGCCCCGTAAGCGTAACGTAACGAAACTATTCCGTAGCCCAGTTTAAACTACACTCACCTATTAGCCGTTGCTTTTGACACTCTCTCCTCCTCGCCTTTCAGAGCGTTCCACATTCAGTGTTTAGTGTTTAGTGCGCTCTTCCAGCGAAAATGGGCCAACGAGCGGGGATTGTGGGCTTGGTTGGGATTCCGCCGTTGTCGTCGTCGTCGTCTTCGCAGTCTTTAACGCTTCTGTATGTTTTATAATTTAATTAGCAGCTCGCGAGCTCTAATATTTGTAGAAAAAACACGTACGAATGGGAGGAAAATGATTACAAACGAGAAAAAGTCAAAGACGTAGACAAAAGAGCGTAGCTCTGCCAGCGTCCATGTATGAGTGCGCGCGTGTATGTGTCGTCATTTTCTAAGTATTTGTGAGCTGGTCTCTGGGCTTTTACAGTCCCCCCCTCTCCCTTCACAAACGAACGAACTATCCCCACTGTATTTTTTGGCCGAAATCTCGGCGAAACTTGGAAGCCTTCGAGAGGCCAGTTTGCAAATAAATTTAGCGGCCACACGGCGCCTTGAATCGCACAATGCAGCCCCGGAATTTGTAAACAACACGCGCACGAATCCGAGTTTAAAGTGGACGCAGCAGCACAGGCACAGCGCTCACTGCGGAGCGACTCATTGATGATTACGAGCGGCAGTGGCGGCGACGGCGATGGGCGTGAAACTGTAGACGCACGCAGCCAGGGAATTACCTCATCCGCGCCTCATTCACCAGTTGTCTCCTGATATCAGGTGCTGCGCCTAACGTTCGCAGTTGTTGTTTTGGCCTTTTTGCCTGCCGCCCGCACCCTTTCGCCAGCGATAAAAACGTATTTTCCCCGAACGCCCGAACGCGCAGCTAAGTAATTTGTAATTTCTCTCGCGCCCGGTGCTGCCAACCCGCCGCTATTGCGCTCAAAAATGGCGTTTGGGTCATCTGGCAGCCCTGTGTGCGAGCAGAGCCGCACGATGGGTTGCCTTCGCCAAGGGCAAAAACAGAAACAACACACACTAGCACACACTCGAACACGCATGCAGGCGGAAAAGATGATTAATTCCGCAGTGAGCGGCTATTTACTTTTATAATAGGCTGTGGTGCAGCAGTTGCAGCCTCACTGGTTGTTGATTTTCGCACTTTCCAACTGTTTGCACGGCGTTTTCTTCATGATTTTTCCACTCGAGATTTGCGCACCGGTGTGACCGCGACTGGACCGTTAAAAAATACCAATTGGCTGCGGCACAAATTTACCACGAAGACCTAGGGTTGCGTCTGCATTCGTGAAATATGCATTTGAATTCGTTTAAAATTCGATTTTTAAAATTATAATTAAATTATAATTTTACAGTAATAAATGCAGAAGGTATTAATTATTAAACTGAATATAAACTTGATTTATATTTCTTAATTTTTTTAAGACGCGATTCTAGTCGTAGTGGAAACGGGCTTTTAAAGAAGATCGTCTTTTTCGGAATATTTTTAAAATGCCACGGTTTTCCTTAACAGGCGCGCTACGGTCACACTGGAAGAAACGTTTCTGCTTGTCATTTTGCTCTCAATTTTTGCCGCAAAACGCTACGAATTTCGCGAAATATATAATCGCCAGGCAGAAAACTCCCTCGAAATCACAGAGCAGCCTGGCACCTAGCAAGCGGTGCACACATTATAGGAGTTACCCAACCGAAAATCGAGAAAAACAACAAACATGCCGTCGCTGGAGGTGAGCGTAAACAAAGTGATAGTGCATCCGCTGGTCCTGCTGTCCGTGGTGGATCACTTCAATCGCATGGGCAAGATTGGCAACCAGAAGCGCGTCGTGGGCGTCCTTCTGGGCTGCTGGCGTTCCAAGGGCGTGCTAGACGTCTCCAACAGCTTTGCAGGTTAGTACATGGTCGAATCGGAAGTGAAACAAAGACTGGAGATTCCTTCCTCTTTGCAGTGCCGTTTGATGAGGACGATAAGGACAAGTCGGTGTGGTTCCTGGACCACGACTACCTGGAGAACATGTACGGCATGTTCAAGAAGGTTAACGCCAGGGAGCGCGTCGTGGGCTGGTACCACACGGGTCCCAAGCTGCACCAGAACGACATTGCCATCAATGAGCTTATCCGCCGCTACTGCCCCAACTCTGTGCTGGTAATCATTGACGCCAAGCCCAAGGACCTGGGCCTGCCCACCGAGGCGTACATATCCGTGGAGGAGGTCCATGACGATGGCTCGCCCACCAGCAAGACTTTTGAACACGTGCCCAGCGAGATCGG
The DNA here is from genome assembly GCA_018904815.1 of Drosophila ogumai. Taxonomy (NCBI): domain Eukaryota; kingdom Metazoa; phylum Arthropoda; class Insecta; order Diptera; family Drosophilidae; genus Drosophila; species Drosophila ogumai. Next base: position 10,774 of record JAEIIJ010007492.1, read on the forward strand.
TGCCGAGGAGGCTGAAGAAGTGGGCGTAGAGCATCTGCTGCGCGACATCAAGGACACCACGGTGGGCAGCCTTTCGCAGAAGATCACCAACCAGCTGATGGGTCTCAAGGGCTTAAATGCCCAGCTGCGCGACATCAAGCAGTATCTCCAGCGCGTGGGGGACGGCAAGATGCCCATAAATCACCAGATTGTGTACCAGCTGCAGGATATCTTCAACCTGCTGCCGGACATCACCAACGACCAGTTCACCGGCACCATGTACGTGAAGACCAACGACCAGATGCTGGTCGTCTACCTGGCCTCCATGGTGCGCTCGATCATCGCGCTGCACAACCTGATCAACAACAAGCTGGCGAATCGCGATGCCGAGGAGGGCAAGAGCGACAGCAAGGATGCCAAGGAGAAGAACAAGGAGAGCAAGGATAAGGACAACAAGGAGACCAAGGATGGCAAGAAGACGGAGGAGAAGGCCGACAAGGGCAAGGACGAGGGCAGCAAGGGCTCCCGGAAATAGGAGCGGAAGAAGAAGCGCAAGCCTCGTCGGAAGCGAAAGAAGCAGACGCCCCCAGATTAGCTGCTGCCTCCGATCCGTAGGATCCGAGACCAGCGGCCTCCGAAATATACAGCGTCTCTACACTCGGCGTGGGTGTGCGCAATGGCCTCCGAAAATCAAACATTGCTCCCATTCATCGTTCATAGTCGCTCCATCCCATGAATTCAAGCTCCCTGTTTATTATTTCGCCAGCTACGCGTAACTAACTAACGGCAAGTTTATGTAATTAAAAATTAAATAATTTAAATGGTGTGGTTTTGTTAAGGGAATTTTTAGGGTACAAGGTGATGAGAATTCAATTCTGCTAAGAACTAAGTCAGGAAAACAATGAAAGTAGGAGATTTTTCCCAATCAAGAAAACCAAATTCTCCTTTGTTTCTTATTTCGTAAAACCGAAATTATATATTTAATTAAAAACCAAATCAACGAGCACACAGGAAAAGCAATGTAAATGGCTGTCTTACGATTGCCTTTCCCGGCATGCGGAAAATGTGTGTGTGTGAGTAATGCATTGTACAGGGCGTTATCTCTATCGTAGAGCAGTTATTACTTAGAAAGCATTTTACCAAATTTCACTTCACTTACAGCTGAGCTAGTTAACGCTTACGAACTAAGGCTACTGCCCCTGAAGGCTGGACAACTAGAATACTTAGGTTCACTATGTGTGCTTGCGAAGCAATCAAACTAGATTAAACGTTGAGTTCCTCGGCCTTTGCGTGCCATTCATGGGGAGTCCTGCAAAATGGCTGCTTTGCAGGACTCCCAGCAGAAGGGTTATATATATGTATGGCTCTCCCTTAGACCAGCCACTCGCTGGCCAGCGGGAACTTGAGCGGCTGGCAGCTGCTGAGTCTCAGCGAGCAGTTATTGTCCTCGGCAGCAAGTGGCATCCTTGTGGTCGCCATGGGATTACTCTGCACCGAGCAGAGGCTTAAACTATGGCTCTGCGACTGCCTAAGACTAGCACTAATGATATCGCTGCTGATCCGATGCTGATACTGTGGCTGATACCGGCTACTGCGGTACTGAGGCGGATCCCCCGGCGGCAGCGGGAAGCTGTGGTTGCAGTTGCAGTTGAGATTGTTTGTGTGGAGAACGTCGGCCCCTGAGGTTGTTGGTGACAAGCTGTTGTTGCTGCTGCAGTTGAGGTTGTAGATCTTGATGCTGGTGCAGCTGGTGCGGATGTTGAGGTGGACCTGGGCGTGGTCATGTCACACCGAGGTGCCCTGCTGGCCGGGCACCACCGATCCGCAGCTGTCGTCCGGCTTGAAGGACTCCTGCAACCGCTGCCGGCAGCCGCCCTTTGAGGCGAAGAAGAACTTGTAGATGATGTACATGGGGATGCACAGCACCGAGGAGCAGGTGACTGCCCAGCCCACCTGAAAGCTCCAATCGGGGTAGTAGTATTCCTCGCCAAGCATCTCCTTGTAGCCCAGTATGGAGAAGATGAAGATGGTCTATCAGGGGGAGAATTGGTATTGAAATGTGTATTTTTGTTGAGTTCTTGATTATAGCTAACCAGCAGGAACACGGGACTAATGTAGGTCCAGCAGATGCGCCAGAAGAGGCCAGGCTTGGAGCCCAGCATCTGCTCCACATCGGAGCTGAAGCGATCTACGCCGTAGAACCAAAACACTCCAGCGGCCTCGACGAAGACCACAAAAAGAATGGCCAAGCCGGGTCCATAGACATTCAGGAAGTTGACCAGCACCACGCCGCCCTGAAAGGAAAGGAAAGGAAATAGAGTCCTTCTTTAGCTTATATTATACTAAATGATGTATTTAATTACAGCTATAGCTGTAGTTTTTGAAGCGGCAAAACTACGAGCAGAGCGGAGCATAGGCTTTAC
>JAEIIJ010007506.1:0-16681 GCA_018904815.1 Drosophila ogumai
ATTAAACTAAAATCTGATATAAATAAATTAATAAAACTGCCACTTCTTCTGCAGCCACCGCACATCCTTCAGACGCAAGCCATGCAACAGAGCGGCCAGCAGACTCCTCCATCGGGACCTCACGGTATGCTGGGCGGACCACCGCCGCAACAGCAACCAGGACAGCAGGTAGCTCCGCCACAGATGGGCATGCAGCAGCATGGAGGCGATCCGCAGGGTCCGCCCGTTCAGATGACGCCGTATGGAGCCCAACAGCAGCAGCCACAGCCACATCCCGGCCTGCCGCCCAACGCTCAACAGCAATCTCAGCAGCAGCAGCAGCAGCAACAACAGCAACAGCAGGCTGCAGCGGCGGCGGCAGCAGCAGCGGCAGCGGCAGCCGCCGGTCAGCAGCAGCAACAGCAGCAGGGACCGCAGGTTAGCCAGGCGGGTCCACAGTCACAGCAGCAGCAGCATCCCGTCTATCGCAATGCCCAGGGTCAGGGACAACAGCCTGGTCCGGGACAGGGACCAGGACAAGGACCAAATCCAAATGCAGCGCCCAGTAAGTGTAATGTCAATCAAGAAAATCAAATGCAAGAAAATGAGGAGACAGCGTGGATGAATTATTTGCTGGACGAAGGTTTCGACATTTTCGATGTCCAATGAGTTCAAGAAAATTTAGCAAGAAAAAGAACTCGCAAGTCTTGCAAGTTTTGAGACGTTTTCAAGATGGTTTTTCTTATTTATTTATAAAAGAAGATTCATATCGATTCTTACCAAGGAATAAATAGATTCTCAAGCATTGCTGCTAGCTCACGTTACAAATTTTAAATATACCTTCTAATTTGTTGTTTGTCATTGTTTATTAACCTCCCCCCATGCAGATCAACAGCGTCCCAACAATGGACCTCTGGCAGGACCTCAGAATCCCCAGCAGCAGCAGCAGCAACAACAGCAGCCCGGTTCACAGCAGCCGCCCAACCAGCAGCAAAGTGGTCCTCAGCCCGGTGCCGGTGGACCCGGTGTCCCGCCGCCGCAAAGCCCCTACCGCGTCAGTTACCAGCAACAGCAGCAACAGCAACAGCAGCAGCAACATGGCCACTATCCCGGCTATCCTCCGCAGCCGCAAACCCAATACCAGCCGCAGCCCGGTGCCTATCCCTACGGACCGCCAACTCAGGGCTATGGACCGCCACCTCCAGTGCCGCCAAATGCTGGTCAAGGTGGCTATCATCATGGTCCAGGAGCAGCAGCGGCAGCTGCAGCAGCCGCAGCAGCAGCAGGAGCTGGTGGACATGGTTATCAGCCCAATGCCGGTGGACCAGGTGGACCACCGCCTGGTGCATATCCACCGCCGCCCGGTAGCCAGCAGGTGCCGCCAGTGCCGGGACAACAGCAGCAGCCGCCGCCACAAGGGCCACCGCCACCCGGCCAGATGTACGGACCGCCGCCAACTGGTGGACAGCAGCAGCCAGGACCGCCGCCCCAGAGCCAGTACGGTCCGCCGCCACCACAGAATTCAGCTGGTGGTCCACCGCCGCCGATGGGCTATGCAGGCTATCCGCCCCAGCCTGGACAGTACGGTCAGGCGGGAGCGGGCGGAGGGCCGCCGCCACCTGGCAGTTACGGACCGCCTCCACCGCCCACAGGTAGTGGCCAGAGTCCCTATCAGGCGTATCAACAGCAACAACAGGGTGCTGGTGGCGGCAGCGGAGCTGGAGGACCGCCGGGCAGCAGCTATCCAGGAGGACCGCCGAATAGTGTGGCTTCGGTGCCACCGCCACCACCGGGTAGCGCCTACAGCAGCACAGCACCGAGTCAAACGCCACCGCCGCAGGCGGGCAGCGCTGGCGGAGGAGCCGGTGGCGGCAACACCAATCCCAATGGTCCCAACGCACAGCAACAGTCGACGCCGCCACCGCAGGGCGGTGGTGCTGGTGGCGGGGCAGGTGGCCCCACAGGACCCGGTGGATCTGCTGGCCAGCAATATGCAGGACCGCCGCAACAGCAGCAGCAACCGGGCGTCGTTGTGTCCGGTGTGGCGCCGCTGCCAACGCAAGTTCAGCCAACAACATACTCCACGCCGGGTAACTACAACCAACAGCCAGGAGGAGCACCGCCGCCGCCCAACCAGCAGCAACAGCAGCAGCAGCAGGCACCGCCGGCGGGCGCCCAAGGATCAGGCGGTGGTGGTGGTGGTGGTGGAGGAGCAGGTGGTGCACCCAATGCCCAGCAGGGACAGGGCAACCAGCAGCAGCAGCAACCGCCGCCGAATGGAGCCACGCCGCCCATGCCGCCAAATCAATATCAACCGGCGCCGCCAGGAGCACCGCAGAATCCCTACGGAGGACCACCGCCGCCTCCACCACAAGGCTATGGCCCACCGCCGCCGGGTAGTGCATATCCCGGTCATGCGTACCATCAGCCACCTCAGACAGCGGGTTATGCCCAATATCCGCCGTCGCAGGGCTATCAGGGCTACAGGCCGGCCGGCGCACAGATGCCACCACCGGGAGCACCACAAGGTCCACCGCCAACGGGAGCCTATGGATATTATAGCCAGCAGCCGCCCCAATGAGGCAGGGAATCCCTATTGCCGCCGCCCGGCTTCATTCATCCCAAGTGATTCGTGTCCGGGATTCGCTGGCTGAAGTAGCTCTCCGGCGAGGAAAAACCACCGGGAGGAGCAACTGGTGGCGCAACTTGGGGGAGAGTGAATGGAGCCTATGAAGCGGTGGCAGAGGGGTCAGTACAGAAACGATAATTATGATTGAATATCAGTGAAAAGCAAAGGAAGAGGAGGAGGAGGAGAAGGAGGAGTATCAAAAGAGAAGGAGCAGAGAAGGCAGAGCAGAAGTTAGTAATTAGAATTAAAGAGAATAGTGGAAATAAGAGAAAAGGTGCGCAAGGTAAGACTTACAGTAGAAAAAAAACACGAAGAAGGCTTTCAAGAAAAACAAAAAACATGCAAACGAAATACGAAATACGAGGAGAAAGCAGAATAAACAGAGAGAGAAAAAGCAGAAGAAGCGAAGCGAAGAAGAGAAGCAAGCGAAGAACAAGAAAGGGTCGATGTGACTAAGGGAATCTTGGGGACTCCCAAAAAAAAGAAGGTCAGGTCCTGTGGGAGCTTCTGAAACTCACAGATTTTATGTATTTTGAGGCGCTAAAAGCGAATCTAAAGACAAGAATAGATAGAAGGAAAGAAAGAGCATAAGAAGAATGAAAAGATTCGTGATTATTTACGGATTCGTGATATGAATTATAAGAGCAATTTTCATACGAAAAAAACGGGAATAATTAACATCTGTAAACTGGATCCTGGCCGCCTCCTTAAACTCTATTTTTCAGCTTCTTATAAATAAATCCCAATGCCAATCGATCGACCCTTTATCCTATTACTAAATACATATAAATAATTCTCTCTTAAAAAAAAAAAACTAAAAAAAAAAGGAAAAAACACTCTTCTTCGTAAACGATTTATGCATAAACATAAATATATTTAGAAATAGATGTATAATTGTAAGAAACAACAACATTAGCAACATGTTTTTAACATAAAATAATGCAACAGACTATTTAAACAATTTTTATTCTATTTTTTTTATAGGGTTTTCTTCTATATATTTTTTAATTTTTTTTTTTTTTGTTATTGTGTGTGCATGTTTAAGTAACGAATTGTAATTTTGTAATTTGTAAAATCAACGTATATGTATATTTATATGATAGGCTTACATTTACTATTTAAAGTAAAACTACAATTTGAGAAAACTATCGAAATCATTAATAAACTTGAACACTTGAAACAAAATAATACTTGAACGATGAAAAAACAAAAACAGAATAACAGAAAATAGAGCAAGAAATTAAGCACAAAAATAATAAATATTTTATAATCCTTCGACTTTCGGGAAAGCTGTTAAAATTCCTTGATAAACATTTTTGATTTCTACAAAAATACATGGTTTATATTTGGAGATCTGTAAGGAGTTAAAATTCGAAATACACTGTTACAAATTATTACAAGAAGAGTTCCAAATTGATAACTAAATTATTTATTCCAATAAAACAAACAAAAAAAAATAACTAGTTATATAAGGTTAGTTAAAATATTAACACGTAAGAAGCGATGAAATTATTTTTTTGGAACGCCCCCTACAAATTGTAAAATTTCGCTTAGATATTTCCCGAAAGTTCGTTCCATTAGTCTTGTAGAAAGAAACTTGTGTGTGAAAAATGAGAAGAATCTGTAAGAAGGCCAGTCGCTGTCTCGTTCTAGCTCAGCGTGCGGCCTTTAGCTCTGGCCTGCTCTAATCCGATCTGATCGAAAATCGAAAATGATTTCATATTTGATTCACATCGAGAGAAACCATTTAGACATATGTAAATGTGTATGTTTATCAAATATAGCATTTAGAAATCTCTATTTTCCAAATGCAAAAACAAAAACAAAATAAATAATAAAACAATTAAAAAAAAAAAATTGAAAAAGTTATGAAAACAAAAACAAGTTTTACTCTTCTTACATTTGGGAAGTAAATAAGTAATTCCGATTTAAAGGTTATAAATCGAGAGGTAAATATCGTAAAGTTTGATTAATCTAAATTTTAAATATCAAACAATCGTTTTTAATATTTAAATATCGATACTACGATAATTAATTCTTTTTTTAGGGGTTTACTATTTTTAATTTTTTTTTATTTTTAATTAAAATTAATTTGTAATATTTTTTAACCATTTTAAATCACTTTAAAGTTCAAGCTTTCCTTTGGCAGGTTTTTGGGCTCCATTCTCTCCAAATAATCATGTAAAACGCGCATAGATTTATTTAGTTAAGGATATTATTTTATTTAGAACCTCTTAGACATATCAGAGTGGGAGCTTATCACGACTCCAGTGGCTGTTGACTTATCTTCCCCGTCTCCCTCTAGTCATTCTCCTCGAGATCTTCCAGCAGCGGCTGATCATCCAAGTGACTCACAGGGGGGGCATCTCCTGCTGCTCCCTCTCTTGACTCCTCGCCAGCTCCTGCTCCCTCAGCCACTGGCTGACCACCACCACGCCGAAACACTTTGTTCAGCAGCTTCTTGATAAAGTTCTTTGGCGTCGTCGTGGTCGGCTTGCCCACGATTATCATCTTGGTGGCCACACTGTGGATGGGGCCAAAGGCCAAGGCCACCACCGTGCAGGCCAAGCAGATGACATTGTACGGCATGCTAAAGTCCGGCGTGGGCAGCGATACGATTAACGCCTCCGTGTGCAGGCTAAGCACATAGCTTGGTCGGGTGGCATTAAACGAGTCCCGGAAAAGAAAACCCTCGACAGGCAGGGCAGTGTAGTTCCTGCCCATTGGCAGCTGGCTGGACACCAGCGCCGAGCCAATATAGTGACCATGATTGGCATCCGGTGGATATTCGAGCCACTTGAGCAGCAGATAGTCCACGTCGATGGTTATCAGAGCGGAGGTCTGGCCCGGCAGCAGGAAGCCGATCTCCAGATGCGACGGCAGCTCTCGCTGCTTGCCGGGCTTATAGTGGAGCAGCTTGAACGGAATCCGTTGGCGTCCGTACTCATTAACGCGCTGCGGTTTCCTACGAACGGAGAGGGTGTGCAGGTAGCCGTGGACATACCACGGAATCACCTCCTGCACCAATATGGGCAGGGCATCATAATGCGAATTTGTGATCTCGGTGGCAATACGGCCTCGCTCCTGGCCATGGCCCAAGAGATACCGATGGACGGTGAGGGGCGGCGGTGTTGGCTTCACCATATTACGTCGACGATTCTCACTTTTCGGCGACAGCCAGGCCACATTAAAGAGACGCTCGCCGTGATCCTTGAACTGTTCGTGCATGTCGTAGACGCCATAGATGGCGGTATGTCCACCGCGAGTGCTCCGCACCTCATCGTTCTCTGGACTGGGCGGCGGCACCAGCTGATAGCGTTCGCCCTGCTCACTCCGCTGGACATACATCTTGGAGCTCTCGGCCAGCTCACAGTAGCCGTTGAGGCCCATGCCAAAGAGCCGGCGCAGTGAGAAGTCGCTATTGCCGTTGCCGCTCATCTCGAAGAGACGCAGATCGTAGACCAAATTGGCCGTCTGCGTCAGCTCCACAATGCAATTATCGTCGCTATTATCCTCGCACAGCGTACGCACCTTCAGTCCCAGCGAATGGTATTTGGTGTTGTGGACATGGCCGGAATTAAGCAGCGAGGCAAAGCCGGAGGCACTGCCGCATGGCAGAAGCTTCTTCCATGGCGTCAAATTCTCAGTGCAAACTATCTCCCGGGGCAGTGCCGAATATCGAACAAAGTTCTTCCTGTTGCCGGCGGGCATAAACTGTGGACGGAGCAGATGGCGCGGCGAAATACTATTCGTTTTGTCCACGAAATTTAGGGAAGCGCATAGCACACCGGAAAATACATTGGCCAGCTGGCTCCATTGGCTGTTCACCTCGCTGTCGGTGAGATTGTTATTGCCGCTGAACCAGGCCCACATCTCAGCACCGCTGGTTGCCTCCACGATGGGATATCCCCAGGTCTCGTAGCGCCACAGGCCCTGGGTCAGACCAATGTGCAGCTCCTTGACGTCAAATTGTTGCAGCAGCTCGGCAATTACCCGGGGCGTCAACTGGGTGTGGTAAACTAGGCAAAAGAAAATGGGATTTAAGCGCTTTTGGAGATTTAAATGCGGCAATCACATACGATTATCCTTGCGACCAAAATGCCAGCGCGTGGTGAACTGGAAGTAGGTGTTGACATGATCGCCGGACAGTGGCCGCACCACCAGCTCCTCGTAGAAGCGCTCGTCATCCCTGCCCAGCGGGGACTTGGCTGAGCCGGCAACAGTCAAGGGAATGAGTGCAAGCAGGAATAGCGCAATGCTGCATGGGCGCGGGCCTGGCCCGGCAGGTGGATGGCCCATTGGCAGGCGATTTAATACACTTGGTACTGTGTCCAATTAAGAACACGATAAAAAACAAAAAAAAACAAGGCGGCTATTGAAATCAGCTTGGCCAAGGGTTGCTATCGTGCTATCAATATCGGTTTATCGATAGACTGACAGCTGACAGCGCCAGCTCGTGGTTTTCCATGTTTATGTTATTACTTTTTTTAATTTTAAACTTTTTAAATTATGTGTAAATTATAATATTTTGCATTTTTTATATTTTAATAAATTGTTTTCATTTCTAGACATCGATAAATACAATCGATTATTTTCTATCGTTGACAGTTGACTTTGAAAAGAAAAACCATTCAATTTGCAAAAAGTAGGCTTATGACAAATGAAATTCGTTTTAATTCAGATTTTTCACGTCGATCAAGCTGTGAACACCAAGATTGAGGAATAAATCAAGGACATTAACAGGTATCTGAAGAATTAAGCCCATTTTCAGGACTTTTCCGAGACACTCTCCTTTCATCAAGAAAATTATTTAGGCAAACTTAACACAGATCAGGTGTTAAGCTAGTTTTAATTAATCAACAGAAAAGGTACGTCTTTGGTTGGTTTACATTCAATACAAAAGGTTCTCGTCAAGCCCATTTGTCCATTTTTAATATATATATTTATATATTATTAATATATACATTTACTAAATTTGCAAACAAAAAGCTTTTTTAAGCTGCCGATACATTCAATCATATAGGCCTTTTAGGATTGTGTCAAATAATCTTTGTTTAATTTCAGATTTTCATGTGGACGGAGTTGTGAATACTGAAGTTCAAGGCAAGGAAAATATTTGTGAAACAAAGCAGAAAAAAAAGGTTATTTTCGACTCTTCCGCGGGACGCTCTCAGACTCAAAAGAGATCTATTGGTAAGCGATTTATTTTAATATATTATTAAATTATTTGTGGTATCAAGAAAGAACTTTAAAATCTCTTAGATAATTACAAAGCTTTTTTCTCCTTTGCTTGTTTAATCCCTCCATTCTAAAAGAAGAATAAGAAATTGTATAGAAATTATTTTATGCTTAAATCTTTATTTATTAAAGAAGTTACATTAAATAATGAATTTAATGATTAAAATATTCATTTATTTATTTAAATACATGATTTTGCCGGTCACAGTGCTTCCTCATGCCAGGTTACGCGATTGTTCAGCAAAGTTCCCATCCGTTTTCTTAAAGCTGAAATGATGCTCAATAACATTTATTTTAAGGACAAACATATTAAATTTTTAGTTTTCCGCTGTCAGAATATTGTTTTTTGGTCAATTAACTTAAATTATCCGCCGTTCCGCCATACTAGACGAAAATACATCGATAACCGATTGCGAATTCTACCCCCTTGCTACATTTGACATTCCCAACGTGGTCTGGTCACACTAAACTGACGTTTCTGGGTTTCGCAGCCACGGCCACACCTCAAAGTGAAACGCCAAACGACTTGAAAACGACGTGTGTGCTCAGACTTGTGCTCTCCGAATTTATTTTGGTCATCTATACTTTGCTACTCTGGTACTGATTTGTACGACTAAATAGCTAATGCGGCGACTAGCGCAACGGGCTGGAGCGAATAATACGTTTTTCTTCCCTGGGGCGAAAAGAGCAAGCAAGACCTTTTCAGCAGGCGAAATACAGAAATGAACACCATGATATGCAGATTAATTTCGACAACATTAAAACAAAGGGGGACGGGGAGTCCAATAGAAGATAATATTTGGCACATTTGTCGCAAAAACCATTGAGTTTGTCCTAGCATTTCAGTTTTTCGTCATTTCTTGTTTTTTGTTAAACCGTAGCGTAAACAGCGCAACGAAATTCGCGACACACGACGAAAGCAACAACAACTACTACAAACGAACGGCGGCGACGACGTCGCCAGGAAAGATTTTTACTCTCGTCGCGGTATACTTCAACTGTTTTTGAACTTTTATTGCGTGTTGCTCTGCTCTTGCGGGCGAAGCTACAAAACGCGCGCGGCGCCACAAAGCGGCCAAAGAGGGAGTGGGAGCGAGAGCGGGAGAGCGCTCGGGCTCGGCTCTCTTCGCCTACATGTACGGGAGGCGGTGTCTCGGTATGCGTGTGTGCTTGTGCTGTGTTCGTCTCTGTCTTTGTCGGTTGCCGCGCGTTTCGCTCGTGTTTATCGCCGCCGCCGTGGACCAACACACTGAAAACGGGCCGCAACCGCTGCCATTGCCAATGCCACAGCGCGCCGTTTTCGCCGCGTTCGTGCTCGAATCTCTCGCTCTCGCCCAATTCGCCCTGCCTGGTCTTGCTTGCTCTAAATCAATACTCCTTGAAACCCATCTAGTTTGTACACATAAACGAAAGCTGAACGAAAAGCAATCAGAGGCGTGATTGTCAAAACAAACAAAAGTGATCCCAACTTGTAAAAAACAAAGTTAAAAGACATCAAAATAATAAGCAGCAGAGAGCGGCGAAAACTTAACGGCGAATACAGCGGCAGCAGCAGCGGAGCGCAAGCGAGACGGCAGCAGAGCTCCGCTGCAAGGCAACGGGATAGAACGAGATAGCCTGCAGCCAAAGAGAGCGCCGCAAGGAGAAGGAGCAGAAGCAACGAGCAGGCCACAAAAAGAGAGCGCAGCGCGAGAGCACATTACGACGCGACCTACTGAAAAGGTGATTTTTTCGTTTCATTCGTTTTACTTTATTTATTCCTTTACTCCCCTCAAATTTCGTTTTAGTAACTACATATTTAAAACATAATTGTACGCCTAGTTAAGCTTAGTCTATTACCAGAATGCCAGTGAGAAAATCGTAATGTAACTTTGGCTCTGCTCTCGTCTCGACTTCCTCTTGCTCTCTCATTTCATAACTCGTTTTGCATACACTTCTCATTTTGAATTTTCTTGTTGTTGTTTCATTCTTGATTTCGCTTAAAAATCACATGTTTTTCTGTTTTGTTGTTCCTGATCAAAATTCAAATTAAATCATTTTCTTTTCTAACCAATTACGAGGAATTTCGATTTTTGCAGCTTTGTGGCTCACTTTCATTGAAACCACAAAGAGAAATAGCGAGGGAGAGAGAGAGAGAGCACTTAACAGCAAATAGGGCTGTTATTAACATATTTTTTCAGCAGTGCTTAAAAAAAAACAATAAATATTTAACCAAAAAAGACTTGCTCTTATAAAAGCAAAAACAAACAAAAATATCTGCATTTCAATAATTTTTAGTATTTTGTGGGCGGGATGACGTCACGGGCTGCTGCTTCTTTCTTCGCTTTTAGTCACTTTACAGCTATTTTTGGTATGCATTTCTTAGTGTGTGGTTATGCGTCACATTCTTGGCATTTTTCGCATTATAAAAGAAAGAGCCAAACACGTATGGATTATAATAAAATTCCCTTGAAACAAAACGTTTTCCTGCCAATGTAAACCCTATTTCATGACTTGTAATAATCTGTACGTCTGTATGTACACGCATTTTCTAATGGCAATGAGAACATCTTTCTGCTAATTGTCCTGTTATGCTGAAAAGTAACAGAGAGAGGGGGGGAAAAGGGCCGTCTGAGGAGCAACGAAGCGTCTACATCCGTCGTTTGAATATCCTTTGCCTGAATTTTTGCCAAAATTCGATTGATATTCTGCATTTTCTGATTCTAAGTGTTGCGTTGGTAACATTCTTCTCGGCGGCTCCCACATTCTGTTAAGCAACTTAGCATGCCAGACAGGGACGGAGACAGAGACGGGGCAGCGTGTGAGCGAGCGAGGTGGATGTGTTTCGCAGTAAATCGTGGAATATTTTTTCAACAAATACCACTGCTTCGAGCCGCGCTGGCGGCAGACTGAATTTCCAATAGCATTGTCACACATTCGAGATTTCAGGCGACTCGCTGCTCTGCCGACGTCGACGTCGTCTGGCTTCCGCTCGCCCTGTTAAATGAAACCAGAAAGCACGTCGCCCTTTATTCGCTCGACTGTCGGATACCCTATATTTAGAACAGTATTAGGAGATGCGTTTGCGTAAGCACTATTCCGAATTCGATTAAGGTAATAATGTATAATTTAGTACAGTTACAAACCCATTTTTTGAAAATAATTAAGAAGTTGCTGATTCTTACAATGTTAAGATTATTAATACCAACCATTTAAGTTAAACTTATCTTAGTTTATAATTACATATGTGTTGCCACAATTTAGAATATACACGTTAATTATAAACTAAGAAATATAAATAAATAGTTTAGAGATAGGCTTTCGGCATTCTGCTGTAGCATACCCTCTTGTTGGGCAACGAAAGGGTATAATACCTGAACCGAATTCGCCGCATGCGACAATCGGCTCTCATTTGCCGCCTTGTGGCCCACTGCTTTTGTAGCTTAGCTTGTCGCGTCGCGTGCTCCTCCCTCTCCCGCTCTGTCGCAGACGCTCTCATTTTTCTGTATGAAATATATTCAGTGAATTTTCTCAGAAAAGAAGTTTCTAGCAGTTGTAGTTGTAGTCGCTTTGGGGTTAGATTTTATTTTATGCTTCAGCCGCGTTTTGTTTTGGGCGAAAAATACGTAAAAATTACAATGAAATAGAAGATTTTTCGTCATTTTGTTACGTTGTTCAGCAGTTATGACACATAAACGATGAGTTTTCGCCATTTGTAGGTGCTAAAAAAGTGTAGATTGTTGTTAGGCAAACATATTTGTTAGTTTAATTCCTTAAATGCTTTTTTAAAAGTTATATATTTTATATATTATTAATTTTTTGATCAATTTTTTTCTTTTATTTGCTGCAAGCCTTTTGTTTTTGGCAGTAATAGCTATTCACTTTTTAGAGGTTATATTCTAGTAATATTTGTTTAAAAATGTATTATGTAAATATAGTTTAAATTGAAAAATTTATTTAAGTTAATTTTATCTTGTTTTTCGTTTGGACCCATTTTTAATGATTATTATTTTGTTTTTCCTTTCAAATGATTGTGAAATATTTCTGAGGGTTTGAAGCCTTTATTGGCCAATATTCTAAACTTGAATTGAAATGGCAATTCCCACTAATAAAGGGAACATTATCTTATCATGACGTTCATGGGATTTTGAATTCACATGTTTTCAGGGGTCAAACGTACCGTACGCTTTTTTTATTTCTTTCAATGCTCAATTTGCTTCCGTTTCTAGCTAGCTCGCATATAAACGCACACACACATGCCTACGCACATTGATATGCTATGTCTGTGTGTGTATGTAAATGTCGAATGCTTGTGTCAATTTTCCTAGTGATGTAATAGATTTTTTTTTTAGGTGCGGCTTCTTTTTCCGCCTTCGTTCGCTCTGCCATATTCCACTTTTCCATGCTCTTCTTTATTATTATTTTTTATTTAAGTTTGCCAACGAGGTCAGACTCACACAGATACGCGCGCATTATGAGCACACACGCACACATGTGCAACCCAAAATAAATCGCAGTTTGCAGTTCTCTGCTGCCATCGCTGTATCTCGCTCTCGCCCTTTTGTTTTCTCCCTACCTGTCAGCGATCGTCGTTACTGTTGCTGTTCCTGTTACTGCTAAATGCATCTGTTACACACTGTTCTTCTCTGAGACGTAACTTCCGGCTTGATCTCAGTGCTCTCCTCTCTGTCCGCCCTCTTTCCGACCGTGTGTCTCGCTCTGTCTGCATAAATCAAATGTACGATGCCCGCATTTTGTTGTTATCGCCAATTTCTGCTGGTGGGGTGCGTACTAGTATTTGTGTGTATTTAATTATTAGTAAGCCTTGTTTTGTTTTGACTTCACGCCCTTTTTAAACAAATAAATATATTATCGCAAAAGATTCCGATTCACATTCCAATTTTGATTTTCTAATGCCTAAAAAAAGCATTGTATCTTGCTAGTTAAACGTTCAAATATGTGAGATTTCATATCCCATATATGTACATATTTCATATTTCTGTCATTGTCACATTTTTTTAATGTAGAGCAGAAAATAATGATTTCCCCCTTTTTCACCCCACCTTTTCACCGATGGCAATACGCAAATGATTGATGTAACTTTGTTAGTGCGGTTCGCTTCCTTTGTCTTTAAATTAAGCCCATTAAAATTAATTAAGATATTGACCCAGTTCGCTGGCTTGGTAGTCGGCGGAAAACTGCCGGCACACAACACAAAGTAAAATGCTCGACATTTTTTCAAGTGCCTCAACTTTTTTACAGCAAAACAGCAGGCCACATGACGTCATGTAAATGAGCTTTAATATACATACACACATATAAATATGTATATAATGTATGTATGTACAAATGTAGTTTTTTATCCCTGAAAAAATAAGCAAAACAGTTAATAATTGGCAGTGATTGCTATAAATGTAAACATTATTTTTTTCTTAACTGGAGCAAGTGTGACGATATAGCAGAGGAAATGAGTGAGAAAAAGAGAAACAGCGATCACAGAAATTTAGCAGGCCTTTGTATGTATGTATAACAGTGGGAAAGCATACATACATACATATGTACATACATACATACAGCAGACGCTGCAGCAGAACAAATAGAAAAAATATAAATATTATAATTTTTTTGTTAGAATTAGACTTCAAAAAGTTGTATTAATTCAATACTCGCTGCCTTCCATTGACTAAGAACGATTCTTAAAAGCTTTGGCTGACTTATTAAGCTGGAATGTTTTGTTTATACAAAAATGTTACTATTTCGCAAGAGCGTGGCGGAGAGTCACAGAAAAAAAAGGGGCTTGAGTGATAAGGCGATAAGTTGCAAACAACTTTTTTTGCCTGGTAAATGATTCCAAAGTGTTTGTTTATTTAATGTTAAATAAATTTAAATTCATCCCTTCCTTTATCTCTCCCTCTCCACGCTCTCCATTTCGTATTCTCCCTCTCTTTGTCTGTGAAATCGAGAGAGTGTCTTTTTTCGGATTCTTTGTCACTTCTTTCGTTACTCATCACCGGCAACCTGTTGTTATTGTTTCCACTTTCGTTGTTGGTGTTTTTGCTGTTAGCAATTAAAATCAGTAGTGTGAAGAAGTCCAAAACAAAAACTAAGAAGGTAAAAAAATCGTACGCAACGGTAAATTCAATTTGTTTGCGGCGAGCGACAGAGATGACAACTGTTTGCTGAGAAAGATTTTTAGTCAACTATGAAAACGAAGCAAATTTATCAGTTTACACTCTTCGGTAAACAAATATACATACGTACATATATACATATTTAACTATGTATGTACATACATATATGTATCAGTGCTAATTTTTCTAATAGAAATCCAAGGGATCGAAAAAAAAAGTTTTTTAAGAAAAAAAATCTTTCATTTCGTGAACATACATATGTATGTATGTAAGTATGTACATACTTACATAAGTGTGTATGCTTGCCCGTTTTTAAATTTAAAAACAAACAATACAAATTCATTGATTTTTTTTTACTTTTACTTTTCTTGGCCTCATAACTGTAAATGCTTTGCGACTCTGCTTTGGTCGCTTTCTTTGGTGTCGTCTTCTTTTCAAACAGAACGCAAGCACAAAAGAGAATTGAGATCTCCAGCAGTGGCAGCAATAGAGAGGGGCTAAAATAAGTGTGTCTGTGCGACCCCCTTTCCGATAAAAAGTTCGTAGACACTTTAAATATTAAAAAATAAAAATAATAATAATTTTTGATATCTCCTTAATTTTTTATTTCACTTATAATAATTATAATAAATAAGACTTAATAGTAGCTGCAAAAACGCACGCGCGCTGCCTTTTAACGTTTTCATTTAATTTTCTTAAACTTGTGCAAGTGTGTAGTATCTTTGCATTGCCTTTAATGATTAACACGCAAAAGAGCTTTTTCCCGAGTGAATGAGTGTGCGGATAAAGAAATTAAGTAAATACAACAACAATTACCAGCAATCTATAAAGCAGTCACAGTGAACCAAAATACAAAATCCTACAAAACAAGCAAGAAATATATTCGTTTTTAACAATTACTCTCTTTGAAAACAATCACAGCCTTAAAATATTCAACCTTCTTCAAATTAAAAAACTGATGCTACGATATCTTGCATTTATAATTATAATTATACATTGCTAAGAATTTAAGTAAATACATAAATAAATAAATATTATTTATATATCACTTTACATGTGATTAAATTTCCATGAACTTTTAACATGAATTATTTTAATCACTATTTTATGAAAAAACTCATTGCCAAAAGCTAGTTATTACATATTTCTAGTTTGTTAGTCGAACGCACTGTGGCTTTAGCGAATTAGCACTTTGAGCCAAAACGCAATCAATTAGCACATGGTGTGTATACCAACCGCCAATGCCTATTCAATGCGAATGCACACAAATGTACATTACATACTTAGTACATACATATGTATGTACATATGTACGTAAGAATTTATAAATACTTGTGTTTTATACGAAGGAAAAGACATGAACAACGAGGCGAGGCGGCCCCCAAGGTCAGCGATAAAAGCTAATTTCCGTCTGACTTTTTATCCTGTCTCGCCAGACAGAAGTACTCCCTGAGCCGCACCCGCCCCAACAAACCCGAACTTTGCTCTTCCTTGGGTCACTTAAACTTCTAGTCGAGGAGGAGTGGGGGGGCTGTTGTATTGATTTCATTATCTAGCATATTTTCCACTGTCCAAATCAAAAGAAAAGAAATTAAATAGTTGCTAGCTTGGAAATACACAATGTTTGACTTCTTGTCAGTTTTTATGGTTCACTTTTCACCGATCCTTTATTTTGTCGTTTTTAAATTCAAGGTCATTTTTAATTTTTTAACTATATTAAGAACTTGCTTTTTGGCACTCCACGATCGCTCTCTTTCTTTCGGACTCTTCTCCCTTTTTACTTAAATAACGGTAAATCAAAACAAATCGACAGCCAGCTGCCTGTGTCTGTCCGTCCGCCGTCTGTAAGTTAGTTCACTCCACTTTTCTCTTCTTTTTTTTTTTTGTGGAGGACATGTCAACGACTTGTAGTTGTTGTTGTTTTCTTTGGTCTCCGCCGTCTTTTTCTGCCGCTCTTCCCACAAAAACTGAGAAAAGGAGAGCCAGACAGGCTGTGATGGAGCAAATGAGAGGTGTATTAGAGGATATAAAAGTTCATTGACTTAAAGGCGAGACGCCGACTACGAAAATTTGGGGTTGCCCTTTATTGTATTTAGTACTGTTATTACTTTTATTTTGATTGGCTCGTAGATTCTTGTTATTTTTCCCGCTAGTGGGTGAGTGATGTTAATCAAGGTTGTAGTTTGTACCTCCTTTTGCATGTAATCTCGTACCAGGTTTACAAAACAGAACCTAAAAAGTATGACTTGTTTTGAAGTTTTTAATTAATGCCACAAAGGGTGGTCGCTTGGTGTGTGTTGATGGGATTTTTGTAGAGCTCTTCGTTGATTTCTCGTCCACACAGCATTTCCGCTCTCCGGTTGTTTCGCTGTCCCAGGCAATTGTTGTCACCCATATAAATATGTAGCTATATCTATGAGCCTTTCCTCTCCCTTTTAAAACGCACATAAACATCGGAGGGCATCTGTATAGCACTTTTTAATTTTGTAAATGGCTTTACATAAAATATACATATAAATATTTTCCATTACAAGCAATCTACAAATGTTAATAAATACAATTTTATTTAGATAAAATAATACAATGATTTTAGAGATACGATGCTATAATTGCGGCCACAAATGTGCGTGCATTGCTCACATATATCCACATATACATATGTATGTACACTACTGGCCGAAATAATAAGTACATACGTATGAGGTTTGTTTCAAGTTCTATAAAA
>JAEIIJ010007518.1:0-29871 GCA_018904815.1 Drosophila ogumai
CTGATTGCCGGAAATGCCAGTAATTGGTTGCACATGCCACCGAGTGGGGTTTTCTGGCGGGAAGTGGTTTGCTGATTGGGTGGCATCCACATGGGCATTGTGGCAACATCGGCTGTGCTGCTGCAGTTTTTAGCATTATTGTTATTATTTTTGTGGCGAGCGGAGAGCGGCGAATGCTTGTTAATGATTTATGCATTCATTGTGCATAGAAATGACATTGCAGTTGCGTGGGGAAAATGTATAGGAGTGCTGTCCTGTCTCCGCCCTCCCTCTTCTGCTAATTTAAATGCACATTTGGGGCACTTGCTGGGGAGTGGCTTTCGGTATTCCGGGATCGGGGGTGGTGACAGCCATCCCACTGCAACCGCATTGCCGTCGACATAGCCTCGACTTCTGTGATTTATGCTGCTTTTGGCCATTAGCCTAACATTCTTGTAAATATTTACAGAGTGTCCTTTGCCTAACATCAGGCTATCTAACAGAAAGAGAGCCCATAGAAGAGCAAATTTCCCAAAGAGCCTGGAATGTTATTGAACATTTTTACTCTCTTAGCCGCTGTTAACTAATTTAAGAGTTTTCCCGAGCTCTTTTGCTGTAAAAGTTAACACTGTCGGTGGCTTAACATAAGGTTCGTTGTGCCATTAGCTTGGCCATAGGTCAGTAATTTTTGATAAAAACAAATACAAAACCAAAGCACGTGGGCCATAAATCATTTGCCTTTTGGTCCAGAGTTTTTCCTGTTTAAAGCACACATCTGTATTAAAAGGGATCCAGATGGTTTTCCATTATTTAACAAGGAAATAAACAGTTTTGGCAGTATGTCAATCACTAAACTTAAATTTAATACAAAGTATTTATATTAAGTATAAAATAGGTGAGTTATTGCTAAGTACTTAATGTTCGGGAAATTATATATATAAAAAATGTTTGAAAAATTATTTATTATTTTATTCATTTTAAATATTAATATTATGTTTTATTTATTATTTTCTAACCCAATAATTTGTCATTAATTATAAATTTCCAATAGCCACCGTAAACACATTAGCCAATCAGGGTTTCAGCTTTGTTTTAATCATATTTCGATTACCGTCCGCCCATTGTATCGATAATGACTTAAGCTCAAATATAATTTGGCAATGCTCCCCTTTTGCGGTCACTTCCTGGATGAAAACTCTACGTTCCCCCCGAAAAATCGGAACTTAAACCAAAAGCCATTTAAAATTCAGCTCAGTCATCGAAAGATCTAAGCAAGAAAAGCCACAAGGAAAAGTACAAGGAAGACCCAACCCAAACAAAGCCAAAAGAGGAAAAAAGGATACTTCAAGCCCGCAAGTGAGTATTCGTATCTGTGTTGATGCTCACGTTGCTATTTAAGATTCATTTAGCTGCAAAACAATGGCGGCAAATGGCTGGGAAAAGTGCAACGAATGGGAAATACCCTGAGTGAGTTTTTCCCGCGGAATAGAGTCAACTTTGGCTGCTAACGCCTCCTAATCCACTTTTCCTGCACTTTTCCGGCAGTGTTTTCTCGTGTATAATAGCGGCACGGCATGACATTGGCTTTCGGTTTTTGGCTTTGGCTTTTGGCTAGGGCTTCTGGCTGTTGTCGCTGCCGCTGCAGACGCGGCAAATTACGTGAATCAGCGAATTTGGCAACAAGATACGGCCACCGATAGCAGCAGCAGCCGCGGCGGCAGCTGCAGCAGAAACAACAAAAACAGAGCTACAGTCAAGCCACATAACGACGCCGTGGCCAATTGCCGATTAGCATCGCTTTTGGCCAAGGCAACAGCAGCCGCAGCAGCACCAACACCAACACCAACAGCAACGGTGAGCGAAAGCAGTTAGTTGAAACAGCAGGGAGCGAGTATCGGTATCAGGTCCTGCAAAAAGGGTTTCCGGCGGATATGCAATGGCCAAACGAAAAGAAAACAACTTTGGCATGGGGAATAAACAGAACGTGGCGTGACTGTAAGTGATTGTAAGTGAGTGCGAGTGTCTAATGAAGCCATCACCGATGACCAAACGGAATGAAGGACTAAGACACTGGCCAAAATAGCAGAAGCTTAAGGTTTCGTAGAAAAATTAATGAAATCATTATACATTTTTAAATGTTTATTCAACTAACAAGCATTTAATAACTAACTTGATAAACAGAAGTTAATTAATAATAAAAAAAAATAATTAGTATACCATTACCTACTTTTCCGGAAATTTTTTCATATTTCGAGAAAAGGGTTTTGTCAATTTAGTATGCAACTGTTTCGAATAATATAATATAAAAATTATTTTTATAACACAATTTACTTTTAACTAAAATATTTCTTTAATACAAAATAAAACAAAATAAAGAAAATATTTCGGTTTGTTATATGTCAAGTTTTTCCCAGTGATCTTATTCCCTTATTTTCCCTCCCATTGGCATTTTTCTGGCAAGGCTTTAAGAATACCAGCCGAAAAGGAGAACGCAGAATGTAGGCTGGGCGTAGACAAGAAAAACCCGGCCAGGAGACAATGATGTCGCCAAAATCATTGACGAGGACCTGCCACCGAGGGTGCCGGGCATGGATTTCGGAGGACTCAATGCCTGCCGCGACGAGTGTCAATATGAAAATGAATGCGTGTGGTTTTGCTCGCTCCTTTTTTTCCCAGGTCCTGGTCCTGGGCCCCACCTCTTTGGCGGTTCTATGTGTGGATATGAATTATTCATAAAATGGCAATGGCACTCTGAGCAGCGACAAGAACAAGAGCAAGTCGTGACGAAGGCACTGGAATGTGTGTGCCCCCCCCAAAAAAAGGGCGACTAAGACCTTGTTGTTGTTCTGCCGCTACTGGATTTTGATACCCTTTAACAGGATACAGGGTAAAATAAAATGCTTATAAGTCTGTCTTAAAAGCTTACAATTAAACTATTTTTTAGAGTTATTTATTTTTAAAAATCTTTACTTTATTTTATAAAATATAAACAAAATATTAAATAACTTATTTATGTATTCATATTATACAATTTTATATTCGATTGACAAGAATATAATTTAGTTTGACTTAACGAAAGAGAATTAAGTTGTCCTCACATTTTTGGGGCCTTTAGATTTTTCCTGGTCGTGCGACAAGTGCACAACACGAGGCAACAACAATGCGGCGCCATTTGAGATGGCCTCCATATACATACCCATCCACCTTTATGCATATATGCAAGTGTGTGTGCGAGTGTGCGGGGAAAACTATGCGACATAAAATGTAACGAGGAGATGGCGGAAAAGGCGAAATTGCTGGCCGAGGCCTCTAGTGGCAGGTTAACCCTCAACTGACACCCTCGCCTTCTGGGGGTCACTCTCCCTATCCCCCGCTTACAAAGTGAAATTAAGCAGAGATCTTTCTGCAAATAACTCAGAATCTCTTAAACAGATTGAGTTGCATTTAAGGGGTTAAATCTACCCCACAGAGTGAATTTGACTTGAAACTCTCGGCTAATTAGCAAAATGGAAAAGCTTATTATCCCGATTGCAAAACTTCTCTAGACTCGTGTGCGTAAATCAAGTGGAGGAATATAAATTGAAAAGGGAAACTTACCTGACGTTCCCTGGTTACATTTTCGCAATCGACACCAAAGGGGAAAATTCGCCGCCAAGAACACAATCATAGTCATCATCAGCATTAGCGGGAGTCCCCTCATAGCCCAGCCCCTTATCCACTTGTTCCTGCATGCATAACAACAACGACAAAATCCATAATATTTGCGCAATCAAACAAGGCTAAAAAAAAATTAATCGAACTACGTCGCAAGGCAGCGAAAAAGTTTCAGCAAAAAAAAAAGGATTGAAAAAAGGGAAAAACCTGACTGCGTGAGCTTTTTCTCTATTTGCATATAAATTTGCATATGTCTGTGAACAGTGAACCCAAAGTATTTGAAGGAGCGAAAGGTCTTGTGCCAAGGATATTTATAAAATATTAAAATAAACTTTTTAATAGACTACCTATTTTAGATTTTTAGAATATCCTTTATATATGATATCTTATATATTTTTCTATATTTTATAGACTTCCTTCCACTGCCACATCAAAATATCCTTGTGTACATCTAAGCTCCTGCGCTTCGTGTGTGCTTGAGGTGCTTATGTGTGTGTTCTGTGGGTTAGCATTGCAAATGCTCGCGATTTTCTACGAGCTTATTCAAATGATCTGAAGAGTGCTTCGGCCAGATAGCGGGCGAGGGATGCCGGGCAGGGAAACTTTATGGGAAAAACTCCAGCATTGTGGGCTTAGTTTCGACCTAGAGAACGGCTGCGTAATTAGCCCAGTACTTGAATGTATTTCAAAATTCCAGTTTGTGGCACAGTTTCCATTTCATTGTGGTTGCCCAAACAGTTCACCGCAGCTTTTAAAGGGAATACAGAAGCAGCAGCAAAATGAACATAACTTTTCGGAAGCCGAAGCACGCCCACCTTCCGCCTAGGCACACTTCATTTGTGCGGTAATAGTTATTTGCGGACAGTAAAAACAAAAAGAACATAAAACAATTATAGTCCCGGCGCTGCAACGCATAAAAAGGAGCCAAAAGGGGCAAAAACCTTTGACAAATTTTTGTCGCTGTTGCCTAGCGAGAAGTTCTGTGTTCGGAGTTCTCTGCACTTAAGGACCCCCGCAGACATGGACGGAATTCTACAGTGGAACTTCGCTTATAAGTCAGGGTTTTGTGTTCCTACAATACGAAATAAGTTAAATTTAATTCATAAATAGTTTGAGCTAAATAAATATTTCCTTTTTAATAGTAAGATTAACACAAAATAGTGATTAAGATATTTTCAAATTGATAACTGAAGTATGTATACTCTAAAACATTAGGCATTTTTTATAAACCATTCATGAACTCTTTTGATTTATTTTTCCCTTATAAATATTCTCATAAATATGATTTTTAACATTTTTATCTTATCTTTCTGTCTTGCAATTCGTAATATTTCCTGTAAATTCTATTCAAAAACCCCTGCAAGTGCAATATTTTCACTGCCTTCTAGTGTCATCCATTATCCCTTTTTGGAGCGACTACTGCCTCTGTTTGAAGCCCTTTGTCGCGAGCAAACAACAAACTGACTTGCTAATGAAAACTTTATTGCTCCGGGGGTGTGTGTGTGTACTTAGAGCCCTGCCAGAGATCCGGGTTCTGGGGGTCCATCATCATGTGCTGTCATCGTCTGTCGTGGTCGTGTCCGTGGTCTTTGATGGAAATGGAATGGCTCTGCTCTGGGCAGCTGCATATGCATGCCGGGACCAGGCCGGGCCTCTCCTGTTTTCCCATTGTTGTGTATGTTTAGTGCTAATATTATTTACACCAAAGGAGAGCGTCGACGACGACTGGGAGGCAGATGACAAAGCGGCATAGACGCATAAGCACTTTATGTGAACGACGCCCCCAGGCATAAAGTAGAATTATACACACTCAGCCTGATGCGATACGGCGTGTGGAACAATGCTCTTCGCTGGGGGGTAGCCGCAGAAAGTATGCAACAACATTTTGTCTAACTATATTTTAAAAGCAAAATTTACCAGCCAGCCAGCTAGCAACGTCAAATGAACATTAGACATGGCCCAAAGCCAGTTTCAAAAAGTAGCAAAGGGGTATTCAAGACTTAAGGGGATGTGACGGGCTCTTTTTGCATACTATATATGAATGAGGGTTGTAGCCTTGCTTTTTGTTTGGGCCCTTTCCACATTCAGCGACGTGTTTGCCCAATAAACCTTGAAAAGTCATTAGAAATTTTTCAATTATGCAAACAGAGGGAACCAGACGGAATAACATTTATGGGGCAATCTGTTGGAGATGGCATTTTCAGCGTCTAGAATTTAAGGAAAAAATTATAAAACTTTGTACAACTTTAAACTATCAGCACTATCAACTATTGTATACAATTGCATTTTATTTAAAACAAAGTAATTATTTATGACAACTTTAAATACAAATAAAATTGTTTTCATTGTTTTTACTATAATTTTTAATAGATATTCTCCTTTTAATACCTATTTTATTTTATATTTCTTGTGCTCGTACGAGCCCAAAATGTCCCGAAATCGGCTGGCAATCTTCTTAACATAATCAGATAATCCAGCTTAGATTGGAGCTGATAGATTTTTACCATTTTGCGTTTCCCAATAACCTTTTGCTCCATAAATCGCTCATCTCTGGCGAATACGAGGCACACCCACATTAACCTCCGTGTGAACCTGTATTCCTGCTGCCCTGTTCAGGTATTTTACGAGCTTTATATTGATAAACAATAAAACACACACACACAAACACATGAGCACACAAATGTACCGACAAAAGCCTTCCCCTTTCCCTCCCGCCATGCTGCTGCTTTTATAAATTTTTATTTTAATTTTATTTATTTGGTTCGGCATGGCTTTTATGTATTTATGGGCCAACATGCAAATGCAAATTGAAAAGGAACATGAGCAGCGTCACGGAGAAGACTCAGTGCGAAATGATTACGAGCACTCTTATTTCACTTCCTTCTTTTTTTTATTTTTTATAATGCAATAAATAATTTTATTATGTGCCGAGACCAATAAACACATTCGAGGCAAACAAATAATCGAATACATGCAGATGCAAGCCAGAACGGGCGGGACTCGCATATAAATCAGGGATTTTTGCAGGGTGAATCCTTACTTCCCTATCCACTTCAGCTGTGGAACCGATTTATAAATCCTAACACGAAAATATTAATTTGGTCTAAAGTATTTTGTGTACTCTACATTAAGGAATATTTGATTGGAAAGATTCTTATTCGAAAATTTAGCCCGAAGTTCAGTGATTTTTATTTTAATACTCGAGTATTTTAAATTAATAATCTAATAATTATTAATTAAATGAAGTAAATGAAATAACTATAAAAGTTTAATTTAATGATGTTTCTGAAAAAGCTATTGAAGAATTTATTTATTAAAGCCTATAACTTTAATAAAACGTCTGGCATACATATCATAATAAAAATCTGATTTAATAGTTGAAATGAAATTAATTAAAACAGAGCATTTCTAGTTCGCTTCAACCCCTTATTGCCACTCAATCTTTTCTTGTCACATTGACATTAGGAAATGAGTTTTGCAATACTTTAGCAATTTTCACAGGCTCTCAAATGCAGACAACACAGACACATCTACTTAACCCAGCCGCCCCATTCACATGCTCACATGCTGGGCTGTAATGCTGGAAAATCCAGAAAACCCTCTCGGCTTAAGCCCATTGGGTAGCGGGGGAATCGGAATGGGGATAACGAATTTGAGGGCACTGCAGATGGGTAAGAAGTTCCCCCTCATGGCTGTACAAATGATATGCGTATTTAAAGGGAATGGCAGCAGCTTTGCAGGGAAAGCAAAAGGGAAAACACGGAAAAGGCGAACAAAGTCAAAGACAAAGTGGTAAGGTAAATTCAGAGGAAAAAGGCTCGCTGGATAAGGTACGCCAAATAAATGGCAACAAGAAGGATTATCAAAGCAATGAGGTGAATTGGGCATTGTTTACTTACACTTGTAATCGTTTACAGTCATGGAGAGCTGAGCAAATCCTTCAGCTTTCCCAAGTTGATTTTGAATTATTTACGAAAACAATTTTCTACAACAAATTTCCATATATTTTTCAACAGAAAATACTCTTGATCGTTCGGACTTAACGTTATTTTTCAGCTGTGTTGAAGTCATACAAATTGTCTGACAAGTTGAAAGACAAAATTTAACTGGTTTTGCCTTTTCTATTAATAAAATGGTATTCTGATTGGCAAAGCTTATGGTCTTGTTATATTTTCAAAATTTCATAACCAAGAGTCTTTATTTAGGCCTCATGGGTAAAATGTATTTTTATATTTGAAAAGAGCAAAACATTTACGTTTATCTGCATTTTCTATGTTTGTTTGCCTCGAGAAATTCCGCAGAATGAATTTTGTTTTTATTTTATCTGAATGAGTTTCTTAGATCCTGTGAACCTTTTAATTTGTTTGATTCATAAACAACCTCTTCTTTTTTTTAGAAAAATTATACAAGCTGAAATGTATATTTTAAAAATGTTATTTTATACCCTGACTATCTTTGCTTTCCAGGGAAAATCCTACATGAAAGCTTGGCTTGTTATTTTTCCATTTCACGCTTAGCTGCGATTAGACACTTTTGCATCCATATTGATAAATAATTACTGTGCGGAACTCGCTCAAAGAAGCGAGTTTAATTGCATTTCGGTCTGGCAACTGCATGTCCCCGAGGGTCGTTGGGGAAAACATCCGCGATGTGCAGCCGTAAATGTGGAAATTGTTTGATTAGAAAAGCCATGCCCCAAGGGGATGCAATCTTCCCGAGCTTGATTAATAAATGTCGCGCTTTTGTGGCCCATTGACAAATATAGCCAGATTCGCCCCAATCGAACCGAACCACAGCAGCCAGCGATTTCCTGTCAATAAGCCTTGTCAGCAACATGAAATTAACGCTATTCAAGCCTGGAGGGCGCGCCATGCAAGGAATTCTTTCACATTGCGACAAATGTCTGGCTGCTGAATCCGAATTCCCAACTCTGACACTTTCAATCAGGCAGCCAAGGATACTCGTTCGCAGTGCTCCCACTCGCACAATCCCTATTCCAGCCCCTGACATCCATGGAGGGAATGCCAATGCCGCTCAATAAATGTCATTACATTGTCAAGTGCATATTAGCGCCATAATTGAGCGGCGTGAGCGGAATTTCCGCCGCTATTCTGGCCAACTTTGAGGGGAAGTCAAAGGGACGAGGATCGAAGTACTAAGAGGGCGAGTAGAAAGTTTTTACACATTTTTCTTGAATGATTCTTACTGCGATTTTCTTGTTTGTGCACCAAAGGAATTTACTATTCTAAACCTCTCATGTATTGCTTTTATTTAAGATATTCTAAAGTGAATATTTCCTTCAATTCAATATTAAAAAAAATACCTTTCACTCATTATTTTCGCTCCAAATATTTATCCTTCAGTTAAAAAAGCTTTTTCAACACCTAATTACTCACTTGTAAATATTTTTCCGGGGCAAAAAATATTCAACAACCTGTCCCGGCCCGCTTAGACAGGCAATTTAAAATCAAAGCAATTGAAGCCGCCAACTAATTAACTGAAACTTGCAAAGTAAAGTTCATTGCAAATATAAGCAAACACTTGTTTGACTTTTGCAAATTAATTATTTAATTTAATGCAAACATTTTGCCAGCAAACAACAAACTAGACAAGGCCAATTAAAATGGCCCGGAGAGAGAGATACGGAAGCGAGATGCCGAGGTAGAGCAAACAAGAGGCAAGGCAAATTTCGCCCAATACAATTTTAATGGGCCAACAAATTGTAAAACCAGAGCGAAAACAAAAATTTATCAACAACTTAAGATTGAAATTTTATGCGAGAAATGAGCGCAAAAAATGCGTTGCCCATTTCCTGGTCTGGTTCGCCGGAATTCTCGCATTTTCCGGCTGAACGCTTGCAGACCAAAACTGAATTTATAAACCAAAAATGCATGATAGCCTTGTTGCCCCGAAACCCCCTTCCTTCCTACGTTTGTCTGCGGCTTCTGCGGCTGTTGTGGCGACGTCCAGGCCACAACAACAAATGAAACCGAAAAAGAGCAGCTAAAGCCGCCAGAATTATCATTACGGTGGCAAAAATCTCTTGGCAGTTTCCCGGACTCCCCTGACTGCCGGACCAACCGCCCACCGCCATCCGTTTTATTTCTCGTTTGCCGTTTTGCGGGGGCCGATTTTTTCAATTTTTAGTTTATTCTACAGCAGGCGATAAAATTGAGTGGGCGTGGTCTTTGGCCTTAAATGGGTGGAAACGGGAAATAAAAAATTGGGGAAAAATGGCAAAAATTATTAGTGTGGTTCTCATCTTTTTCACGTCTGCTCCACCGGCTTATGTTTTATGGCCTAGTCGCCAAAGCCAACTGTATTCGGGTAACTGAACTTGCAGATGGCCGAGAAAGCGAACTCACTTTGGTCTGTCCACATCGAGGCTTTAAATGTCCTTCAACTATGAGTGCCATACAAAAATTATGTTTTATTAATGAAGAACATCAGTGAACATCAGACTATTATTTATAATTATATATTATTTAAACATTATGTTGAAATACTTTATTCAATTTATCAGCAGAACTTTTTCTTAAATTTGTAAACTTCAATTTAAAGGAACTTTTCAATTTATAAATCAATAAAAACAATTATGAATCAATTTAAAATATTTCTCCATTTAATAAATATTTATAGGTAATTTTGTAATTCATTCAATTCTTCAATTCTAAAACATTTAAAATTGTATACTGCAACCCTTAAGTAAACCCAAAGTACTGAAAAATACCCTTGCTTCGTGTTCGAATCCAGAAAAATTTCTCGTTGCTCCAAATTTATGACTATCGGACCAAGTTAGCAAACATTGAACGAGAAAAAATTGTTCGGCCAACAAACAGGAGCAAACAAAACAAAACACATGGAAACATAACTTGGCATCATTATACGAGGAGAGCAATGGGCGGGCCAGCAGATATACATAGATATATGTTTTTCCAGCCAGTTGTGAGCTCTTGAACTCTTGCTGCACTTGGTTGTTATTTTTTCATTTCTTCAGAGTTTGTGTTTGCCGTTGTAGTGTTGCAGATTTATGTTTTATGACCAAAAAGTGTCTACGATTTCTGGCCAGGAATGTGGAGGAAGAGCCTGGCTGGCCCAAAAAGAAATTCAAGTGTAACTCATGCCAAGGCTTATGGTAAAATACGAGGCGCGTCTCAACCTCCGAAGGGCACATGCCCGACGGGGAGCAAAACAAAAAACTGTCATAAATATTTAGGCGTCTTTATTCCATTCTGACAGACAAAATACCTGGTTTTAGTATCTCATTTTAGTGTCGTAAATTATTTTCATATTTATTTATTATTGATTTCATAGTAGACAAGGCCATTTTTTTCTTTTTCATATTTCTTTGAGTGTAACACTGCTTTGTTTATAATTACCAAATATGATGGACTACAATTTTAAATAATAATATTGAAAAGGAATATGTTAGTACACTGACTAATTATGATGAATCGCTAATTATTTGAATACAAGTTCCCCAGACCATGAAACAAAATAATTTGATAATATAATAATTGACAGAACACGACCTAAAAATATTACGCAAATAATAAATTCTACAGCGACAGCGATGTTTTGTCATTGTTTTCGATTGTCGGATAATTTGTGTTTCATGTCGAGTCTAAACTATGACTGCAACACAGTCAACTGTATCTGCATCTACAACTTAAAAAAAAAATGTACTCATGGGTATTATCAAATTTTGTGCTTACTGTTAATATCAAAATTTTTTAATTTAAAAATATTTTAAATATGAATTCTAAATTGTCACCAAGATAAAACGCCCATGTAGCTTATGTTTTTAAATATATTATACAATGAAATTTCCTATTATTTTACCCTAGATATGATAGAAATATTTATATTGAATTTCCAAAACTACAAACTAATTTCTCTCACTGTATTTGTCACTGTAACCTCCTTGTTTCCACGTGAATATCCGCGTGGGCGAGGCGCGATAAGTGAAATCAGCAACGCTTTTAGCGACAACCAAAACACGAACTACAAATTGTTTAACACAAATCGCACTGCCATTGTCCCATTGTGTCGCCTGTTTAGGTTGTTTTAACTGTTACGCGTTCGGTGTTTGGGTGTTTGGTGTGTTGGGTGTTGAGTGTTGGCCCGCCCAAATGTGCAAGTGTCGGGCCGATAACAAACTGGAGCATTGCGACGACAAGGCCGGGGGAAAATGCGGAGCGACAGGTGTGGCAGTTGGTTAAATTATGATAAGGAAGGGGGGTTTAGTCTGCTACTAATGCCCAGGCAGGTGAAAGGATTTTCGGGAGATAGCATAACTTTGACAATAAACGAGAGGGGTTGCCTGCTTGAGAGCTGTGGCAAAAGCTAATGAGGGCCTTATGTACGGTCTGCTAAATAATGAAATTATAATAATTAAGCAATTAATTTATAGTTGCACCTCAAATTGTCTTCTTAAAATAGTTATCTAAAGCTGAAACTATTTGTAATTTCAGTTGTCGCATTATTAATTATTTTAAATGCTAAACTTTACTTAGAAATATATTTACACTTCATTACACAATCAATGCTCAATCTTGTGCTGGCAGAGCTAAAGATTTGAAGGACAGCCAGGCCCTGAAAAGTGGGAAATCTATCGAGCATTTGAGTGCTTTTCCTGACTCGGAAAACTTATCGCCTGCCAGGGTGTCGAGAACACCGCATTCGGCATTTCTCCTGTACTCCTTGATCTCCATTGAATGAAGTCGGCGTGTCACACTTTCGCCTAAAGTGCAATTACCTATTTGTGTCACGTGCAATTCGGGACGGAGTGCTCAAGTGGGCAGGGTGGGCGTGGCAAGGCGATTCGCTCATGGGTATGCACATAAATAGTGAGTGCATCAAAGTCAGTGCGCCAGTGCATGGCTGCTGATGATTAGGGTACTGAAGCAGTTTGGTTGCGATTCGAGGCGGAAGCTAGCAACAGCAGCAACAGCAGCAACAGCAGCAGCAGCAGCAACTGCAGCATCGTCGTTCCAGCAGCAACACCCAAAATCAACACCCGACATCAGAAGCAGAGCTATTGTCAAAACATCAGGATCTAGTTAGCAAGAACACCGAAAAAATGGGTTCATAATACGAAATTAAATAGACTTGTTAAATAAATTCTTAGAAAGTTTATTTTTAAGGATATTCAAATATATTTTAAATACTAGGTAATTTAAAAGAAATAAAATTGTTTGATAATTTTTATCAATGGTTGTATAATGTATACTTTTTCATTAATAAAAGATTAAAATGGATTAAAGTAGCAGTGGTAGTAACGGCACCTAAAGACTGGCTTTCTTCTCAGTAAAATCTATTATAAAATATTCAAAATGAAAACATGCAAAAAAATTTGTATACCCAAAAAACGATGGACATAAAATTTATGGATAGCTATAGATTTCACTATGTTACAAATCTCAAACTGAGTAAGACTTTTATTAAAATTTATAATTAAGAAGCCTTATGTTGCACACTTCTTTAATTTAATAAATTCCATCTTGCAAATATTTATAAGATAACTTTTGGAATTTTCTTCAGTGCATTCAGTGGGCAGGCAATTCTTGTCACATTTCCTACGCCAATCTCTCCCTCTTTTCCCTCTCTCTTGCACTCTCGGTGGCTCCTCCAGTGACGTGCCAATTGTGTGGCCACCAAATGTCTGTCGTCCTTCTAGCTGTCCTTCCCCTCCTCCTGCTCTGTCAGCGACAGCTCCTTTTCACCTCCCTCAAGCCTCCTCCGCTGCCTACCCCCTGCCACATTCACCCCTTCCCCATGCTTTCCACACATTTCGTGGCTTAAATCACGTTAAGATTTCCAGCGCTACGACTTGGCATGTTTGCTCCCCCCCTGCACCTTCTCCCTCCCACTTCCATTGCGAAATGCAAACATCTCGCTGGCTACAAATGTTTTCTCTTCCCCCTGCCACCGTCCACCCTTTCACTTTCGGGGGGCGTGTCGTCAGGCGTATGTGACAATAATTTCCGCATTTGCATCTGGTTTAGCTAAGGCTTATATGTTGAGATGCATACGTATATAGCAGCAAGAAAATTATAAAATATAAGAAAATCAACCCATCTTTTGTTTTTATAAGATAAATATTTATTTTACATTCTATATATTTCAAAATTCTAATTAGCATTTAAGAAATTAACCACATATAATTATTTGTGGGTTATTTATTTTTATGTTCGTGGTTTTTTGCCTTTTAAAATAAATTTTGTATCTGTGATTGATTTGATTCTATTTTTTGACTATGCATTAATTTCTGATTTAATTTATTTTCTTAAAAGCATGACAATCCCATAAATATACAAAAATTGGCCAAACTTTTATTTATTTACTTATAAGTTCTTTCTGCTGTAGTTTTTTGACTAATGACCCTCGAAATTGTTAGCATTTTGCGGTCGAATTTTGCTATATCCCACATTCAAATCCCACATCCGTTACGAATTTCAATTGGAGACTCACGTAATGCCCCGGTTCGTCCTTCACTCAACTCTATGCTGCCGGGGAGGGCAATTTTACAGTTGGCCATAGCCGCGCACTATCCGCACAACAGTGTCTCCCATAAAGCACTCGAAACACCAATATCTGCACCCGAACAACTGCAGCCGGACGGAATTGAATACGTGCGGGCCTGTTATAATAGCCAGATTTCCTTCCGGGGCCACGACAATAATATTTACGGCTTTTCGCCTAAATTCCAATTAAAATTGAATGGCTTTAAGTGCTCGCCGCGACTTATATTTACCCGTAACCACCGGCCACTGTCCGGTGTCCAATGTGGGCACAGGGGAAAAAAAATTGCAAAACAATATTCCGGCGATTTGTGTGCATCTAAAAAATGGATAGGATAGGCCACCTTCACATGTGTTGGCCGCTGCCGAGCAATTAGAGCTCTACGGCGGCTGACCGCTGAAAATACTAGAAAAAAAATAAACTGAGAAAAAATGTGCACAACAGGAAGCAGCGACGGGAAAAAAGGGCGGAGAGACCGAGGAAAACAGCATGAATGAAAGGAAAAATGCACAGCAAAGTAGAAAATCGCACAATCAAAACGAAACTGCTGACCAGCATCGATCTCTGACGACGACGACGAATCGGAATCGAAATCGGAATCGGAATGGCAATGGCTATAGGAAACCGGAATGGGTACACTGAAAAATACAAAATAATAGCAAATATTAAACATAATAAATGTTGCATGTATTTTGTTGTTAAACATTTAAATATAATAAAAATAAAAAATCGATTCAACCTTTCTTTCTACTTAAACGACAATGATTAAAAGCACATATATTTTTTATACATTTTTTTTTTAAGTCATTAAAGTTATCCAAATACTTTCAATAACAATTTTATGCACTGTGCATAGGAATTGCAACCTAACCGGGAGAGCTGTGGGCCATTAAAGTGTGCATGTTGTTGCCATTGGCCAAGCTGGAAAGCGGGAGTTTGAAGTGGAGAAAGGCATGAGGAGGAGCATTGGGGAGAAGCCGCAGCCGCAGAGTCACCGACATGGTAAAAATTCATGTTTGCCAATGTGTCCTTCCACCAGTTCGATGGCTGTCAGTGTGTGTGCCAGTGTGAGGGGTGTCCTTCTAACTAGTGGCGCGTTGTCCTATTTACGTTGTCGTACTTCATGCATTTCAATCACCAAACACAACACAATTTAAATATGCTGATTGGGTGGCTGAAATTTCGGTTGGTCGTCAGGCTCGCCAGGGACATTGTTTTAGCCCCCTTCGCAGAATGTGTGGCTATCTTTAATTTGCTTTGCCATCGCCTCTTTGGAAAACGTCCCCTTGGTTACGCCGCTTCGCATAAATTTTGTTTATTGATGAGTTGCAGCCAAGCTGGACCACCGCCACATGCGACATAGCTTGGCTGAGAATAATTTAATTAATTTTAGTTTTCACTTTTTAGTTTAATTTTGCGTTCACCCTGTTGACATGCGAAATGGCTTTTTATAATTGGTTTATTTTGCTACATCGCTAGCATGTTGCGGAAAAACGAATGCCTGAACGGAGTCCTGCAAATATAATAAAGCTCGAGAGGAAAATGTTTCCTAAGGGAAAATCCAAAATGTTCTTCATCTCTGTGTAATAATAATAATAATGATAAATAATTGATTAAATTTTTAGCTGCATATTTTTGAGAGCGTTGACTTCTTCTGTGTGCTTTTTTTTACTTTATTTACTAACTAAATTGTATTTCTTTATTTTACTTCAAGGAAATGTTGTGTAAACGTCTTAAAATAAATACCAGTCAATTTCAATCAAGTTCAGACAAAGACTGAACAATTTTAAAGTAATCACACCAAATCCGAATCCACTGAACTTTTTCCTCGTAGGTAACAGAGACGGATCGGAATATACACCTCTGATTTCCCCCGACAATCGCCAGGGGGATATAGAATGTTGGAGATGGGTTGGAAAATTCAGCAAGAGGCGTCGCCGAGCTAATCTGCTCGCTGTCAAAAGTCATTGAAACAATTCGAAATGACAACAAATATGAAAGTCGCACAGAGATACAAAGCAAACACCTCCACACATGCTGAGGAAAATCCAGATCCGCCAGGAGGCGGGCGCTCAGGGTTTTTTAGGGACGGGAAAATTCGCTTCGAACGGGAGGCGAAAACTGCTGACAGTTGCATAAACAATAAAGGCAGCCCCCAAAAAGCGAACTCAGCCAGCGAAACGGGCCAACGAATGCGGTCAACATCAAAAGAAAGGACAAAAAACTGGAAGGGCTGCAGCAAGGATTTGGGGTGAGGTGAGGCCAAAAGGAGCCAGTCAGAGATGGCTAAAGGAGAGCGAAACAAAACTAGAGCTATTACTGGCGGCACACACACTCTCATACAAAGCGAGTAGCTACCATATCACCCAAAACACTGTACAGCAAAGGTCAAAATAATAGGCAGACGGAAGAATTCGACTAGAGTTTAATTACGTATTTCATTATAGCTTGGTTGTAAAATATAAAGTCACAAGCTTATGCTATTTATTTTTGATATTAAAAATAATTATGATTGTCGTTCAATAGCATTTTTTTTATTTTATTGCAAGATAATATCCAACTTTAAGAAACAATCAACTTAACCATATATTAATTTCATATATGAGAAAAGACTCTATCCAAAGTTTTTCAATTTGGGACACTCCTTTTATAATTCCTATTATTTTTGCCACATTTGTTTCTCCCAACACCCACTACGTACCTACCTATCGACCAACTTCCCCTGCATCCTCATCTCCATGATGGCTAAAACAACAATGTGACATTTTTTCCGCTTTGACGACAATTTCCCTCACGGCACAAACGGCAACAGCCACTGCAATAGCAACTGCAACACCATTGCCATCGTCACTATAGCTACATATATATGTAGTTATAGCTGAAATAGCTGAAGCAACTGAACGATACAGCGCGAGTAAAGAAACCCGAAAGCGAGAAAAGGTGTCGAAGTGGAAAATACTCTTTTGTTTTTTTTTTTTTTAATAAATATAAAATAAATATTACCTAAAGGGAATGCATTTTGCTACATCCTTCAGCTACATCTACAAGTTGACTATCAATTAAGTTATCAAAATTTTAGGCTAGTTTATAATTTATTTTAAAATTTAAAGTTGCATAACATTTAAATAAATTATTGAATTCCCTACATTTTGTTGAGTAAGTAATCCGTGTTTGCTTCACAAGCAGCTCCAAAAACCTAAGATATCCGCTCAGAAAGTATCTGCGAAAAAGAGAAAGGTCTACGGATAAAGCGGATATGTATCTGCACGCAATGTCGCCGCCATGCCAAGAAGGATGTGCAAGAAGCACTTGCAGTCGGACTCACAGGACTCTTCATTTCAACATTCCCAGCATTGCCTGCCTTTGCCCGAGAACGAGTATCACAAAAGCACGAAATTGATTGTGTAAATAAGAAAACGAAAATGTCGTTAGTTTACGTTTTCCGCTGACAAGCTTTTGAAACTGGCCAGAACGCAGAACGACGAGGTCCTGGAGATTCAGTGGCAAATAAAAGAGAGATGATGCAGAGACAAAATGGCGTTGAGATAGAGATAGACAAAGCGCGGGGCGAAATTAAAAATGGAATTCACTCGTTAGTCGCATTTGCAGTTTGCCAGTTTATTGCCAACTGACTTTGACGCGAGGCATTA
Organism: Drosophila ogumai; assembly: GCA_018904815.1. Taxonomy (NCBI): domain Eukaryota; kingdom Metazoa; phylum Arthropoda; class Insecta; order Diptera; family Drosophilidae; genus Drosophila; species Drosophila ogumai. Next base: position 17,808 of record JAEIIJ010007518.1, read on the forward strand.
TCGGTGCAAAATTGATAGCTGTGCTCCAAAGGAATCCAACCGGATGGAGTGAAAAATGGCACAAAAGCACTTTGCCCGGCCAGTGGCAATTCGCAGACAGACTCCCATCAATAAGTCAAAAATGCACATCATCCGAAATGCATTGTAAAGAGAATTCTTTATTGAAATAGACATTCGATCTTCCTGATTTGAGAGGGGTGTAAAACTGCTTGACTAATATAGGTTCTATTGTAGTATTCGCAGATTAAAATATTTTGCAGAAGGTAAAGTCTTAATAGCGAGCTTTGACCTTATAAAAAACTCTCTGTTATTAATAATTATAGTAACGTGGACTTTGAGATTACTTTACTTAACTTCCTTTTCAATATTTTTTGTAAGTTAAATAAAGCGTCTAAGGCAATGTTTAAAGTTTATGTCTTTAGTTAGGCATATATTTTTGAAATAGTATATATTATATAATATATATGAAAATGTTGTTTAACATGTATTGTTACAAAAACTAGTAAAAGCGAAAGATTAAATAAACTGGATTTAAAGATACTAAAAAGAAAGTCAGAGAGTCAGACAAGAAATTTGCAACCAAAAAAGTTTGCAACACCTACTTGAAAGTCCTTTGAGAATGCCTCCTTCTTTACAATTTATCAATGGCTGACCATCGACCTTGGCCAGAACTTAAAAGACCAATAGAAATGGCTGAGAAAAGTTTTGGAAAATAGTCGAGAGTGAGTGAGAAATAGGACGGAAACAAAGGGAAATGGCAGGCAAATAATTTAACTATCCTTGCGGTGTTTTTGCTGGCCGAAAGGACTATCCCTGAATCCCTTTTCGAATCGGCTATCGGTCAGTTCGTTTTGCAATCGCCTTCCTGGCTCAGTTACTAATGTGTCCGTCGACTTTGTGGAAATTCTATGCGAATATTTCTGATGCCCTTTAGCACTACAAAAAATGTTGTAGTTCAATATAGTTTATTTAAGCATTTTATGTGTAAAAATAAAATTGTATTGACTGTAAATTCACAACAAATTTAGCATTCTTTGTAAGCTTAAAAAAATAAAAGAACTAAAACATCATCAGTAAAATGTGTGGATTTATGGCTCTATAAAAATATTCATCAATAAAATAAAATACCTAAATTTTCATACAAATTTCACAACAAATTACACCTACTTTTCTTTTTCTAAATGCACCATCGAAACCACGATAGATTCCCTTTGGCGTCACCGATTTCTGGCACCAGTTCAAACTTGCCTTTGCTACTCCTTCGTCCTTTTTTTCTCACTCCTCCCACAAGTGCTGGCTGCGGCTACTTATGCCCGTTGCTGCCTTCCAAATTGAATGAAAGCACATTTTGATTGAAAAGGAAATTTACGGTGAACTTATATAGACACTGACGGGGAACCGCAACAGTTCGCAGGACCTGGGGCATATCCTGCATGGCTGCTTTAACAGCCAATGTACCGTTGCCCGTCGCTTCTCCCGGCGGATTTATCAGTCAATGTTGGAAAATTAGTTAACGGGTTTTGCCCTGCAACTTTTTCCTCTTCCCCTTCAACTTGGCCAAAGAGTTCGACTCGCTTACCAAAATATTTAAGGCTCAGTGTCCGCAAAAGAGGGGAAGGATTTCGTTGGGGAAAACCTCAGTCGTTTGAAGTTGAGGCTTGAAATTAATTTAAAGCGCCAACTAGTTGGTCAAAAGAAACTTTGGTAATTAACCTTGAAGTGAGCCAGATTTAAACCTAAAATTGGGTTTAAGGACTAGCCAGTGAATGAGCAACACAGATGTGAGTTCTATGATATCTAAGAGCTTTATTTTATATAGATAAATATAGGTCGTTTATGTGGTTAGTATGCGAATAATCAATACAAAGTGCGTTGATACTAACTCTACTACATATGTATAGACACTACATTGAATATTATAACAATGTGTATAAGAATAGGTTATATTGATTACAATTACTTCTACTGCGTTGTGCTTTTCATTAACTAATTTCGATAAAGCGGGAAGTAAAACTAAAATTTACCGATTTGTTTGTGCCCTCTTTGCCTTGAAACCTTCTCTCAGCTAAAATTATAAAATCAAATTAACCATCTTGGCAACTATTTTGCTATATATATTTTAAGTTATTTATTCGGTTAATTTTTATTGTTGGTAGCTTTGTATTTTAGGTACTTTTTGACACATAAGGGTATATATTAAATATATTTATTCTTTGATTAATTGATACCATACAAAGCACATTCATTGAGATATATTTGAAAATAGTTTGTATTCTTTGTGAGACACTCTGTTTGCACTCTCCGTCTTGCTTAAAACTTATCCCTGCAAGTTCCCTTATTCCAGTAAATGACAGTGACTTATTCGAAAATGTTGTCAAAATTTGATTTAAGATTTTGTGAATTCGGTGATCATATGTTATCTACATTCGCCTCTCATCCAGCTGATTTTGATCAATTTTAATGGGAACGATTTGGCATTTAAACCATATTAATATTATGCTTTACATATATTTTCGCTTTCTTTTCGTCCCAAAGTTTCAATTTGATAATTCTGTAGCATAATTTTTGCACATTCTGTGACTTCTAGTAGAGCTGTCAAACCATCGATAAGGACAAATACGAAATTATTAATATTTTTACCCGAGTATTTCTGCATGCAATAAATACTTGTTAAAATTAAATCATTCCAACTTCCATCGATAATGCTTCTCTTTACATGCGTAACACTTCTATAAAGAATTGTTTTCTGTGGTTTTTAAATGTCCTTACATTATCTCTACATGTTCAAACATGTTTTGTTTCACGGCCTTTTTCAAAACTTCCGATGGTTTGACGCCTCTACTGTTTTTACCAAAAAACAACTTATATTACCCAAGGCAGCCACCGCTGCCAGCTCATCTTAGACACAAACCAAACGCCGCTGGCAGCTGTGGAAGCTAGTTCTTGCCGGTTGCTGCCTTGGCTGTGGTAGCCAAGTTTGTCACCGGCTCCTGCAGTGGAACCCATTGAGCAGTCGCGTTTTTCGCACGAAATATTTCCTCGAAAAAGATTTTCTCCTCAGTCCGTACTTCCGGTGAATTTCCAATTAAAGTGCGACCCAAAATCTCGCTGGAACCTGTATTAAAAATTAAATTAAATTTGAAATATATGGAATAATAAACGAATCTTTTCACCTCTTACCCAATAAACCATCGTGGACCACCGTGAACTCTAGGACGCAATTCTTAAGGGTTTCCTTGTTGACATCAAAGGCCAGCGCTTCATTATACACCGGGTTCAGGGTGCCTCTTTGCACGCCCGTCTTGCGTTTCTTTATTTTCTTGCCGCCGGGCCCTAGTAGAGTCACTTTCACATACGCATCCGAGGAGTTCCGGGCATCGTCCACAATCCGCAGATTTCGGGCTTTGATCAGGACGACCATCAAACGTTCGGCCGATGGCAAGTAAGCCAGGGAAACCATTATATCGCCCAGATCCACCTTCATGTCCTGGGCCGAGGCGGAGCTCAAGGGGGTCCACAGATTCAATTGCTCGCTCAGATCCAAGTTGGCCAGATGTAATTTACTTCCGCCGATGCACACATGGCGGGAATAGGCGTCGAAGTCGTAAAGCAAAATCTCCACAGTTCGCTTGTCAATTACGCCGGCGGTGACCTCGAACACAAATTGCTCATCGAAAACTGTCAATGAATTTTGCCATGGTATATTTTATACTCTTTTATTGCATATATTCCAAATAAATAATTCACCTGGATTCAAGGTCTTCTTGTGTATACGCGTCTGCCAAAAGTTCTTCTTATCGGGCAGCAACCGAACCTTGGCATAGGGATCCGCCGTGCCACTGAATTGCCTTGGCTGAAGATTTTGGGCCTCAAGCAGTCGCACATTTAGCAATCCTCCTACAGGATCATATCCAATGCTCACATGCAAGTTGCCCCGGACTTCATTAACGGAAACTGGATTTATGGTCTTTGGCTGAGAGTGCTAAGAAATTAAAGAAATAAAGTAATATAATTATCCTTTAAAATATACTTTTTTAATAATCGATGCAAGGAAAATATTTAAACATTTCTTAATAAACATGACAAAGGATTTTTGACATTTTCTCGCTTCTAAAAAAGGACACATTGTTGTGCAAAAAGGGCTATCCCTTTACTCACGCTTCGGTAAAGGGTCATGTCAATTTTCGTGTGATCCAACTTGGCATTCATGGAGGAGACCCTCGGCCGACTGGGATGCATGGCCAGGACAACATGCTTATCGGATCTGGCTATGGGTACCGAGGTCGTGGAGCAGTATGACAATGTATTCGACTTTAGGCTTCCGGTGGGCGAGGTGGGTGTGGGCGGAGCCGACTCCTCGGTGGTGTTGGACACCTGTTGCTGGATGGCGGCCGTGGCGCTGGAGGTTACCGAGGCCGGTACCCAGAAGGCCGGGTCATTGTCCTCGCTGCGCAGCGAGGTGGGGCTCAGGTTGCCGCCATTTCCAGCTCCGAATTTCCCACGCGGCACCTCGCTTAGGTTGTCCACATTGTAGCCGACAGCTCCGGCTACCAAAGCCTCCCGGCTGAAGTAAAACAAAAACAATTGAAGCTTTAATATGCGGATTGGACCAACAGGGGTGCTTTCAAAAAATAAAGGAAAACAAAACTCGGAGAGAAGTTGGAACAACAAAAATGTAGATTACTTTTACAGGACCTGCAATTATTGTAATTGAAAAGTAATGTTTTTTTGACAGGATGTGTAAATAAAACATATATGACATGCAAATACATTGCTTAAATTAACGAATATTGACCACGAGTCTTAAAGAATGTTTTTTCAAAATATAAAAACAATTTTTGACAACAAAACATGTAAATAGAATTTTCTTAATTATTGAAATACTTTTAATACCCACCTTTGTTGATCCTCATCCTTCTCGTTGGCCGACTCCAGGAGGTTTTGCTCAAACCAGTTGAGGCGATAGCGCTTTGAGCAAGTTGTGTAGAGGGCTGCCCCAACCGCTGTGACCACCAAAAAGGATACCGAGGCATAGACTCCAATCTGGGCAAGTGAAATGTCCTCCTCGCGTATGACTATGTCCATTTTATTTTCCTTTTGAAGGGGTGCAAAATCTGCAAGGAGACATAGGGTCAGAGAAGGCTCCTTTAAGTGACTGGGAAACGTGGGTCAATTACTCGCCATGACCCCCTATATTAGAGGCATCTCTACCTGGCGGCTAATGACACCCAAACTAGCCATAAAACATTCATTAGCAAGTCAGGACCCGGGATGTGTGTGCGCCTCATAAATAAATCAAAGCTCGGGTCCCCACGTCCGACATTCATCTTCTCCGTTCGCCGGCTTTGTGGGTTATTAATTGAGCGGCTTAAGGTGGTGGTTGTGGTGCTAGCTGGGGCTCCCTAAAATCCTGACCACAGGCACGTGCTGACAGCATCCTGGCCACAATAGGTGGAAAATGAGGGGACCAGGCTTTGTCTCTGGCCGACCGCAGCCACAAAATTGCCATAAAGGCGCCTCAGCCCCAGCCTCGGCCTCGGTTAGTCCGCAATTAGCCGAGCAAACTGCCAGGTGACCCCGAACCCAGGCACCCCTACAAAATCTGCAAAATTAGAACCACACTTCAAACAAAAACCAGAGGTATGAGCTCACCATCCAACTTGTTAAATCACTGCAGGACTTTATAGTTCCTCTTTTCATTTAACGCTTTAACACTAGGGAATGTGACTTAGCGAAAACTTTCCTTATTTTTGGGAAAACCTTATGACTTTAAAATTAAAAGTAGTTTAGTAAATAATAAATATATTACAGAAAATATATTTCTTTAAAATATAAGAAACCTAACCGATTTCTTTGCGTGCAGGAGAAATGTAAAGAACGTAGAAAGCTGCCAACAAAATGAAGCGACGTCTGTTCAAAAAGCAAAAATTTTTAACCAACTTGTTAATTAATTAGTATATTTATATTTGTAAGCCACCTTTGGATGAGTCCGGCGTCGTTCCCTGCCCGTGGAATCTTCCCCAACGCAGGCATCGCCCACTTGCACCCTTTTTCCTGGGCAATTTTGGCAAATTTACTTTTCACTCATTATTTATTTAAGTCCAACTTTTGTTTCGGGTCTACGCTTTCTTTTATAGCAATTGCCATCGCATGAGGTGTGTGAATGCGGGTTCAGTTCCCTTAACCCTGGCTCCCCTTAAAGAGATCCTTGTAAAGTCCCGGGGAAATGATTTATGTGCCCTTGTGCTCAAGTAAGGGAGCTCTCAACTGAATATCTTGGCCTTAATGTGACGGCAGGGCTTGGAAAATTTATGAAATTAGTTTTAATTTAAACTTTGACACTTCCCATGATAAGCTGAAGAGCCGTAAATTAATGGAAAATTTGCGAAGCAGCATTTAAGAGGGAAATCTATTTGCCAGTCAATGTGCCCTTAGTCCCCTGGGAAATATGACAAAAAAAAAGGAAATGCCATCGAACTGATATCACCTACCTTTTATTTTGATGCCCCTGAACACCCCCGGCTCACATAAATCACACATAACCCAATCAATGTCAAATTGAGCAGATCACACTGCCGCGCCCCACATCATCAGTCATTCGATCATTTCGTCATTCAGCCGCCTCCGCTCCGTTGGCTTTTGTCCCGACACGAAATCCTTGTCCCGGCACATGGTTATGTGTGGTTAAAATCAATTGTCATACCCTTCAATTTAAATAGGACTACATTTTTTTTTTAAATTGTGTTACACAATTCATGGCACAGCTTTCCAAAGGGATTAATTCAATATTTTAATTTTTTGTTGAACTTTATCAATTGGCTTTATGGAGGATTATAGCTTGACTGCTGGACTTAAATATTTATAATATTTAACTCTAGTGGGATAAATTACTATTTGGTTTTATAACGCTATTTGTAAGTAAATTATTATAAATCTTATCTTAAATTCGACTGAAAATTATTATTTATAATCTCACAAATCTCTGTATTTCTGGCTTAACAGCTCATATAGGTAGGTTCCCAGAGACGTTGAAGGGTATTCTTGAGGAATGCCAAGCCGCCACCACCACTTGCAGCTCCCTTGTTGGGCCTGGTATTTGCCCACATGCATCATTCACGCATGTGTGTGTGGCGTGGCCTGTGGGCCTGTGGGCATAGGGATTTATTGCCACTGTCATAAATTTTAATACACAAAACCGCGCTTTCTGGCCCCGTGGACTCGACAGGCGACTGTCTGGTTTTTTGGTTGGCTTTGTAAATCATTTTGCGGCCGCCTTTATCATGCACATTTTCACTTTTCGCTGGAAAGCCTAGATAAGCGGCAGCACCACTACTTCCGCCTGTGCGGTTTTCTGTTTGCGTCGCAGCCGCACACACAAAGTCAAGGCCAGGAATACATAGACCGCGAGCATTTGGCCAAGTCCGGTAATGTGTTGACAGAGCGACTAAAATTAAGTTTATCTAATCGATAAAATCAACCGCATGGTTCATTGCCTGCCTGGGAAAACGGTGTGTGCGCCCATGCCCGTGATTTCCTTTGGCCTCAGCTGGCCTCCGCGATTTCATCATCCGCTCTTAAAAAAATAAACAGATAAGGATGCCTTTCAGCGTTCCCATCGCCCCAGAGGGAAGCGCCCTCGAATCGCACAATTACGCCAAATTATGTTCATTAGTCTAATGAAGTGTTCTGCGGCCCAAAGAGCCGAGTTGGAATGTCAACTCCATTACTTTGATAAATCCACGCCCTGCTGTTTTTTATGTCTTTTTGTTTCCAGGGCGTGCGGACAATTGCAGCAGACAGCAAGGCGGACTACCAAAGTACTCTATTATCCTGCGGCCAGGAGTGAGTTTGGCAATGCATAGAAAGTTCAGCAGACAGAAAATTATATATAATTTGCGAAATTAACTTAGATAATTCAGAGATATTATATCCCACAGTCTGGTTACATTTTCCTCTCTCCAACTTTATTAAGTGAATTTAAGTATTTTTTTTATAAATTTCTTAAGCATAGCTTACTTTTTGTGTTATTATTTCTGTGCCTTTCACTAACAAAATGATTTAGATTGACAGGAAATGTCTCAACTTAGCTTCATTAATTCACTAAGCAAGTTCCATTAAACTATCATTTTTCCTCGACTTCCGGAAGCACTTTGCCCCTATCCTTTCTGCCTTCCGCATTGTTCGGCTTTTCCTGCCATAGAGTATTGCGAAAGCGTTTTCCTTTCTCCCGGAGCTTGGTTGCACACACCTGTCCCTGGCAACCGGGCAACTGTAATTAGATTACGACATCGGGTCCACGAGGAGGAGCGTGTTGCTGTTGTCCTGCAGCGCTGGACAAAAGAGTGACCGAAACAAAACAGTGCTCATCCTTTTCAGTTTACCCCCTAGCACAGCGGACAAAAAAAAAGCATTATGTTTTTAACTATAAGATTCACAAAGAGTGTTTTTAATGTAATAGGTTGCATAGCTAATATATTATTTGTGTCCAAAGATAGAACTTGCATAATGTTTCTTGAATAATAATCTCTCATTTTTACTTTTTTATTAAATTTATCTTGATAATTCTTGTTTTTACTGTGCATGTAACACAAACACGGGCCAGGTATATTTACAAACTTGTGAAGGCTGCCTGGAATCCTTCATACGCGTGTCCTCCATCCTGCATTGCCCTGAAGTTGCATTTGGCTTTAACTCATCCACAGCAGGTTTATGAACTACAGATGGAAAAACAGGAGAACCTTCGGTGTGCATAAACAAGCAGCAGGAGTTGCTCCATCGCGACCGTGTTGGCCCCCAGAGTTGAAGGATGCGGAGGTCCTGACCGTCAATAATCAGGCATCAGCAATTTGTAATACTCGCTGTAATGACACTGTCGAGGCGCTAGTTTATCCACATCGGCAACATCATTATCGACCGCTCTCCCCCCACGTAATATCTCTGTTTTTGTTATTCGAGTTGATTATCTGCCGTCGATGGCGATGGCAGCCTCAGTTGCTCTCCTTAATGTAAGGACATTGGGATAGGGCTTGGGGGGTGACGGAAATGGGGCGGGTGACCCCATCATAGTCTTTGCTAATTAGCCATCAATGAATATTTATGGCTTATGGCGGGGATAAAAGGGATGTACTCCGAGCTGAGAGCTGGATTGGGCCTTGGGGAATGGTGTAAATTGATCTATCAAAAGCATAACAGCAATGCGATATGGAAATGTTACTTCTTTTCCCGACAGATTATAATTTTTAATTCATTAAATACGCTTTGGACTTAAAGTCACGTGTGTACGCTGGTATTTTTCCATTACTTTCAAGTACTTTTTAATTTACATGAAAAAAACAAAAGCTTACAATGAACACCAACAATTTCGCAACAGTTTTTCAACCAAATTCCTGGCAATCCTTTCACTCTCACTCGCAAACCACTCGACAAACGCAGTATATGCGATAAAAGCGATGTAAAAGATCCCATTAAAATCAACAACCATATGTCAATTCGCCACAGGCCATTAAACCATGGAACAAGGCCAGCGGGGCACAAAGGAAAATATTGAAAATAAAAAACGTAAAAATAAAATAAAACACAACGCCACTGGGACGGCAAGATAAACAGCAATTTAATAAAGTGACCCAAAGTTATGCGCCCCAGTCTAGCGACGAGCAAGAGCATAAAAATAAACAATAAAACGCTTATTAAAACGCTGAAAATGCCTAAGAAGTAAACAGCGAAAAAATGTTTACAAGCGCACTCAGCACGAGCGAAGGAAGGAAAAAAGATATGAGGGCTTCATACAGGGCTACGGAAATAATGATAAGTGTGATATTAATACTTGAGCCTGGGACAAAGGAAAACCCGCTCAGACGCCCACGCAAAGGACCCCAATGGGGAGCCAGAGGCTAAAGAGCTGCCAATAACTCAACAAGTTAGCAAACATGGCATGCTGGCTGGCTGACTCGCTGACTCTGGGTTCCCTTTTTATGGCCTCGTCAATATGAACGGTGGGTTTCGGGCGACGTTTTTGCATTAAAAATGCATTAATCTTTGGACACGTGATAAATATTCATGGCTCCTCGGCATTCGGAGATGGGACGGCCGACGTAATAAATGCACTAGTTTAGTGCAGCCTGTTGACTGCCTGACACGCAATATATTGGGCCAAAAGCGAGACGAAGGTCGGCAGAGAGAGCTCCGGAATGGAGGTCGGGGGTCACGGCCAGGATGCGGGTGTTTCAAGGACATGCTTGTTGTGTTTGAGTGGCTGCCCTCTCGCAGCTCGCAGTTCACAGGGCGCACTTCTCGGTTTCCTGGGCTCTCAGTTCTGCTCCTCCGACAGGTTAAACAGCCTGCGGCTCAGGAATTTTCGGTTTTGTGAACGGAAATCCTCGCTGGCTTTTCAACCGAAATACGGCAAATTGGGTAAGGACTTCAGCATATGTCGGAATCCATCCATCGCGAGAAGCACTCTCCTCTCGACTAATTAAATTAAAATACCTTTGCTTGGCTTTCGGCGTACTTTAATCACGGCGACTGCACACAGCGTACACGCAATGCAATCTCTTTAATCAGTAATCAACCGAAAAAGGCACTTTCGCGGCGATGGAAAGGCAAAGCATTTTCCAAAGCAAACATTACTTGGAAAATCTGATACGAAAATATTATGGGTGTAACGCAATATGCGATAAGAAATATTTAACTTTTTGTTTCAGTGATTGAATATTAATAAAAAAGAATATTAATAAAAAAGAATATTAATAAAAAAGAGAATAGTGCTTAGAAATTTTAAAATTATTACAAATTACAAGAAAATTCAAAAGGAAACGTTCAATTGTTTCCCAACCATTTCCATAATTTTGTTATTCAACTTCTCTGAGAAAGTCAAAAGACCATGGCGTTCCCCTTGGTCAGATTCAATTTCAAAACAATTTCCCTTAGACCCGTTTCCCAGGAAAATTTACCATTTCCAAATAAAACTGGCTAGCTCAAGTTAACAACAAAAGTTGGGAATAGCCTCCTGCAGACTCTAGAAATTCAATTTAGTCGGACAAAAAGTTCCAATTACATTTGGCAAACAAAAGCATTTCCCCATCAAGATATTACACCAACTTCAAAGCAAAGAACAACTTTAAATATTTAAGAACTTTGCTTTTTTGGGCAAAAATTTAAAACCATTTCGAAATTTGCATGCAAATCAAGTTCACATAAATCAAAGAAAATCTGCACTTACCGTTCGATTATTTGTAAATCGGCGACACAAAGCCGAACAGAAACTGTGCAAACAATTTTGTTATTCAAATTGCTGCATGCAATTTTCCGCTACAATATGTTTACGAAATCCTTTGATGGTTCAACGTGGCGTATGCGCTATGCGGAGCCCTATACGGAGCAGCGCATACTGTGCGTGTTTGGGGTCCTTAACGAGTTTTGCAAAACAATTTCCTTATTAGCAGGCTTTCATGAATTTGTAATTCAATAATCCCCTGGGCACACTGGTCAATTATTTCAATAAATTTATCCGAGAAGAGGTGTTAACTGAAAGCGGGGAATTTTTCCTTTTTTTTCTTGGTTCACGCGCTTCAAGAACTTAACCAGAGCGTTGCTGAAACTCGACTGTGTTGTTGTTCACCGAAAATTACACGCAGTTCCCCCGATGTCATGTTCCATCACACTCACACTATGGCACACTCGCAGCACACACACACATACGAATACGTAAAGGAAAACCTTGCATACTTCTAGCAAAACGTTTTTCCGGAACTCCTTTTTAACAGTGGCACTTTGAATTATTTACAAGTAGCAAACTGCCATCTTCAACTTTAAGTTATAGAGTTCTTTTTCGTCATAAACCGGCTATTTTATGCAACTGTAAGGAATAAAAAGCGATTTTAGGGTAAAGCTTTCCCACAAGCAACAGCTGGCTCATTTTCGGAAAAGCCCGCCAAATCCCAAGCGGTTTATTATTCGAACCTCTTGCCAGATAGCTTTGTCTTTCAAAGAGCTTTATAACTGTTGGCGTTGCCATGTTTTAATATTGCATATATTAAAGAAAAATCAAATTATATTATATAAATTA
>JAEIIJ010007521.1:0-18737 GCA_018904815.1 Drosophila ogumai
TATTGTTATTTTAAATAAATCTTAAAATCCCATTAAAATGTTTAATATTTTCTTATATTATTTTCAAAATTACATTACATTTACACTTAACATTACATTACTTTATTGATTACTACAAGCAAGTAACCTATAGATTTTACTAATATTTATTCCCACTCACGTTGCCATCACTCTTGGCAGAATCCGGAGGCATCCACAGGCGCACAGGCATTGTGGCTGTCTCGAAAAACCAAAAATCGTGAGCGCAGGCGAGAGGATTTCGATGGGAGCATGTAGCGGGGCGGGCTTGGGAGGCTGGGCCAGGACCAAAGCAGGATGGCCTTCCTGCCTGTCCTTGCGTCCGTTTGTCCATTCGTTTGGCCCGATGCTCGAGTGGCCGCAGGGCAATTGGATATAATTTCTAATTACACGCTTGGACGGACTTTTTACTGTCAGCTTAGTTTACTGATGTCTCTATATTTCTGCTCCTTGTGTTTCCTCCGACCGAGTGTATGTCTATGTGTGTGAGTGCTGTGTAATTTGGTGAATGTACAAGTGTAATTTGGCATTTTGATTTTTAATTGTTTGCCCATACAGCTGGCAGGCATGGAAAAATAATTTGCACAATGCAACACAAGTTCTTGGGGTTCTTTAATTAAGACAGGGAACTGGCTGGCAATGGTAATTGTGGAAATTACAAAACCTACTACACAAGCACACATGAAAATTTGCATATTATAATTCCTGAAACGGTCCTGGAGCAGTGACAGACGACGACCCTCATGCTGGTGTCCTGCTGCTGCTGCTGTTGTTGCATCTTTGCCATAAATTGCTGCTGCAATTGCAATTGTCGTAGCTCTCGCTCTCTCTCTCTCTCTCTCTTTCTCTTTTTCTCTGGGCCATGCTTTTGCTTTTATGCTTTTCTGGTGCTTTCTGCTGGCGATGTCAACACTTGAACACGCGCCAGTAGCAGCGTGGCAAAAAGAGCGCCCGAAATTATGCAACAGATTCAGAATTCCGAATTTTTGGCTCCTGCCACCGCGACGGCGGAGGCGAGTTTATTTTTGTGCAATTACAAAAAGCGCGGCAAAGAGTAAAAAATTGTGCACAACATCGCTGACATCGCCAGCTTCAACTGTCAACTGTCGGCGACATTTTTCAGTCCTTGCTTGTGGCGTCCTTTTGTTGCTGCTTTACTGATGCTGATGCTGCTCTTGCTGTTGTTGTTGTGTCTCAGATGTTGCTGCTGCTGTTTCACGCCATTATATTGCAATATGATTATTATGCGAGCGCCAGAGTGTTGACGTTGTCACGTTTTGTTGCATGTCAAGTGCAAGGCGGTCCTTGGAGAAAAAAAAGTGTTGCCTACTTTCGCTAATTATCCCATTTCCTTTTTATGGAAAAAATGCAGGCAAGCACTAGCAGCTGAAAAACTCGCAGCAATTGTCTCGAAATTTGAAAGCCTGCACAGATAATGGTGGAATTAATGTTAAAAACAGGAAAAGTCCATGCTGGCTTGGATAATTACAAGCCATCAAAAGGCTCTACAAGAAATTAGTACAAAGTTAATAAACAAGTTACAATTAGAGAATGAGATTTATTTAGTCTCTTCTTAGATAAAACTTATACTTGTTTGAAATTCTACGACTTGAGCTAATTTAAACCCTAAACAATTTGCTAATTCAAACGATTTTTGCAACTCCTGAAACTGATTTTAATTTGACTTTAATTGTTGTTGTGGAAAATATGTTTGAGGATAATAAACCTACTTAAATCAGTTTCAGGAGTCTCACTCACAAAAAAAGCCTAAGGTTTTCAAGTATAACAGTAAACCTGGATATAAAGAAACTATAATTGAAAGGGATTTAAAAAAAAAAATAAAATTAATAGTATAAGTTTATTAGAAAGCAAAACTATTTAAAATGTCACTCATTTACTTACAAGTATTAAACCCTGAAAAATTCTCAAAAATGATAAAAGTATTATAATTATATTACAGAGTGTTCACTGTAGTGGGCTAATATATCTCTCAACTCTATCATTCCCGACCACCACACACACACATGGCGAACGGACTCTCCTGGCCTGGCCTGGCCTTGGGCGGCGGCACCAGCATCGTCCGCTGCTGCTTCCCACAAATGTTGAACTTTTTGGAGTTGTCCAAAGTGGTCAGGCGGGAGCAGTTGCTGGTTTGTGCTGCCCTCCCCCCCCCCCAACCCTGCTCAGGCCATGACGACCCTCATCAAAAACGATTTAGAAGCCGGAGCAAAGTTTTTCCTACTTTTTGGCAAATGTGCAAATAACAAATGATTTCGGATCTGCCATCACCCACTTGTAAATAAAAGTGGCCTCCTGTATATGTGTGTGTGTGTGTGTGTGATGTGTGCACACCAGCATGTTTGTTTGCCTTTGTTTTTTGCTGCCCTGTGCCTGTCATGGCCGCATTCGCCTTTCGGCCAAATCAAACGTAAGCCACAATTAAAACATAAAACTACCAAAGCGATTTTGCTTTTGTTGGTGTGCGTGTGTGCCTTGCTTTACACACATCAAACATTGTGTAAGCTTCGTTTTTTTTTCGTCTGCTGTCGTCTTCACACACAGCCTCGGGCTATAATTAGCTCGAATTAGCTGCGTCTGACGCTGCACTTGGCAGGTGGGGTGCTGGTCTCGGTTTCCTCACCCTTTGGCCAGTCTCCTCCATGAGCAAGCTTTTTATCCTGTAGGACCAGGGCATTGTCCAGCCAAGGAAGAAGTCACCAAGGGGTGAAAGATATATCAAAAGAAATTCTAATAAATCATTTAATCAAAAAAAAATATTTAATTAGGAAAACAATAATTAAAATCAGGATTTTATTCAATTAGTAAATAGTAAGTTCATTTTCCTGGGTAACTCCTCGTTGATCATTCTCCTTTCGCTTGAATGGTGTTCTACTCGATGCCCACTCAGACGTAACCCAATGCTAGCAATGCCTGGGATCTGGCTCAGACTTCTTTCGGCCAGAGCAGTGGCCAATGGTGGTGCCATCGACGCTGACGATGTTTTGTCATAAATCCGAGAGCACTCGCCGCCGTCGAGGCTGTCAGTAATTAGCGCACTGAACGCCACTCCCGACAGCCCACAAAGCTAACGAGTCACTTTGTGAGCAAGGAAGGCTGCCAAAGAGAGGAGCTGGAGTAGGGGGAACAGAAGCAGGAGCGAGGACCAAAAGCAATCTGAGGCAGAGGCGTCTGCAATTAGTGAGCAGCTCTTCTCCCTGTCGGAGGCAGAGCGCATTTAGTGGCGTCTCCTCATCCTCCTCCTCCGGCTTTCTCTGGCAGTGCAACAAAGTGGCTCCGGCAACATGACACCGTTTTGGAGGAGGCCTCCATGTCCTCACAGAACTGACGGACTGACGGACTGACGCTCTGACAAACTGACAGGTTGACAGTCTCTGACGGACAGAGTGACTGTCTGATACATTCATTTATTCGCCGTGGTGCTCTTGGGCACGTTCTGGGCCTGCCGAGAGCAACAAACAAGATGCCACTCGACTTGCCAAACCAATTGGCGGTGCTCTGGAGTGCACTTGCTCCTCCTCTCTCCTCGGGGTGGATGTCAAAAGTCATCACCTTTATCGCTAGCCAGCATCGGCAAAGGAATCCGGGGACTGCTTGCCAAGCCGGCCATTTAGACGTGGCATTAGCTGTGGCAATATTATGACTGCAGCAAGGAGATGGGGATGAAGATGGGGAAGGACAAGGAGCAAGGAGCTGAGCCACTCGGGTATATTGTAATTCATAATCCTGCGATTGCCAGAAGACACCAGCCAGCGCCTTACTTCCTGTTGTGGTTGGCCACGGCTTAAGTGGCGTCTCCGTCTTCGACTTGGGTCGACGTCGTCGTCGTCGTCGTCGAAAATTGTGACATTGATTGTGTTTGTGCTTGGGCTCAGCTGAAGAAGGCCAGTCCTGGGGAGGATCTAAGCCGTTGAGCAGTGAAAATATTTCACTTGGCTGGAGCTCCGCAAGATTGCAGTGGCCATAAGCGGTCATAATTATGGCTGGAATGTGCCGCAGAGCGAGTGGAAAATTGCCCAAGAAAAACTCTGATTTAATTCAATTCATTTTTTTTTTATTTATATATTCTCCACCTGCCATATCTCTATACAATCCATACACATTCCATTATTGGTATCCTTCGTTTATTTGCTTAACTAAAATGTACATTACACAACGGACAGAAAACAATCTGGAGAAGCCAATTCAATATATAATATATATATCGTATATATATAGTCAATAATATGTTTCCTCATATTTACAATCATTTACATGGATATTTTAAGCACATTACGAGTAGTTACCCAATCATCGTTCCCATAGCTGTACAGCAACGTTCGTTCCCTTAACAGTTAGATATTTTAATTATTGTTCTCTCTGTCGCTTCTCTGATTCGGTATCCCTATGTGTAACTCTGTATCTCGGTATTTGTATCTTTATCTGCATCTGCGTCTGTATCTGCATCTGTATCTTTATCTGTAGCCCCCATCGCTATCTATATTTTGTGACATTCTCTTTTGGTCGCTGCTTGGATATTTACACGGCTGCCAGCTGCTAAATGATATACATATGTATCGAAGTCCTTTGTATAAATTCTGTAGAGTTATCTAACGCTGCCTTTTCTGTACGTTTTTCCCCCTCACCCTTTTTTCTTATATAAAAATATTTTCTTAACTTAAAACGTTAGCGCCTTGCTAGACATTCGTCACACCCAGCTTGGCCAGGTTGCCCAGCGTAATGGCATCTCCGGGCTGTAGACGCAGCGCCGCCTTGTAGCTGGCAGCCGCATGATTCGTCCTTCCCAGCAGATGCAGTATGGCCCCCAGATTGGTGTGGGCATGGGCATCGTCCGGTCGCAAAGCCACAGCCTAAAAATAAGATATGATATTTAATAAGGTTATTTTGGAGAAGCTTCTCCCATAAGTAGACTCACCTTTCGGTACCACATCTCGGCCTCCACTTTCCTGTCCAGCAGACGCATTGCCGTGGCAGCTGCCACCACCAGAGCATAGTCCTTGGGCGCCAATTCAGCGGCTCGGCGATGATAGATAGCGGACTCATGATGCCGCGACTGCAGGGATAGGAATTCAGCTAAAAAGAAAGATAATCTATAAGTACCAATGTTAATTAAATCCTTGCAGGAACTCACCATAATGATGATAGACGCTGGCCTGGTCGGGTGCCAGTTGTAGGGCCCGCTTGAACCACATTTCTGCCTCTGAGGCGCGGCTGCTCTGCAAAAAAATAGTTAACAAGTCAGGTTTAAATCCTCAAAAACATTAACAACCAATTAAACTTACATTTCTGGCCAAAGTGATGCCATAGGAGAGATGCGCTGCCACCTGGTTGGGTTGCAATTCCAAAGCAGCTCGATGGTGTCGCTCTGCCTCATCCCACTGCTGCAGTCGACCCAGGACATCGCCTATTCGCTGATACAGGACCTCCCTTTGCTGCGGCAATCCCGGCAGCGAGGAGAGGGCTTCCCTATAGATAGCCAGAGCTCTCTGTAGCTTGCCCTGCTCCACGTAGAGTGCTCCCAGTTGCAAGTACGACGAGCTCCTGGCCTGGTCATGGGCCCCACGATCTCGAACCGATGCTCCATCCAGATTAGAGCCCGCCTGAAGGATCTCGATGGCCTGCTGGCGCTTGCCCAGCGCTATGAATGATATGCCCAGATTGAGGTAGGCCACTGTGTTGGGTAGGAGAACATGTAAGACCTTTAAAAAACTGCAACTGCAAACTGCAAAGTGGCAAACTCACCCGCCAGATTCGGTCGGAATTTGATGGCGCGCTGAAAGCACTCCACGGCCGAGGGATAGTCCTGCTGATTCTGGTGCAGGATGCCCCTGAAGCGAGCGAGCAAGAGTGAAAGTGTTGACATTAATAGACTGAACTTGTGTCCGCCTCTCAAGATCTAATTAGAGCGTCCAAATCGGAGAGACTCGGTCGGACTGGGCCTCTTGTGGGTGTCGTGGAGCGCCTAACAAGTCAAGTGGCCGCCCCTGAAGGATTGAAGGGTTGCTACTTACACAGAAAGAAATTACATTTCCAAGAAACTAGCATTTCTAGAATTTCAAAGGCAACCGACCTTCAGCGAAAGTGTACTTGGATTTATGTAATTAGTTTGCTCTTGGCTGCTGGCACTTTTCCCACAACATTTTCTCAAGCAAAAAAAAAAAAAAGAAAAGGAGGAGGGAAATGCAAACAGCAAAGGGTCCTGTTTCCCATTTCCCATTTCGAATGCAACAAGAGCAGCAACTGTGGCAAAACACCAACAATAAAAGCTCGAAAGTAAAGTAAAAAATCAAATTATACAGCTCAGTGATTTTTCTGGTTTCGGTGTTTGGCTCCTGCTGGTCCTCACAACGTGTGTGTGTGGGTGTGTGTGTAACAGAATTCCGGATTCAGGACTCGAAATTCAAGGAGATGGCAATCAGTCAAGCAAGCGACAGGCGCCGCGAGCATTGCCATTGATGATTTGATCGCAGTAAATAATGTATGTACAAGATGTGTATCCGCAGGATACGTTCTGGATAGAAGCTGCTGCCGTTGCTGTTGCATTGATTTTCGATTAGCGCCTAGCCTGTTGAAGGGTTTCCACAGGACACACACACAGCACACATAATGGCAGCCTTAGCAGTGTGACCTGGTTCTGAACCATTGACTCGGGGATTCCGGCATTAGCCGCGGCATGGCGGGGAGTTGGAGGAGTTAGACACAGGGACACTGGGATCCTGGCTGAGTACAAGCAATAATCTGGCCTGCGACAAGCCCGCTGCTGTCTGACGTTGACAGACAGGCGGTAAAAAGGAAACCCGAAATGACGCACTGAATATTCAAAGCACACAACTTCGCCGCGCTCACTTTTCTTTTTGCTTTTTGCTTTTCATTTTTTTTTCTGCTTTGTATTTCCGCTTTTTCCTGCTGCTGGCTTTTCTTTCTTCTGTCGCATCGCATCGCGTCGCGTCGCTGCTGTGAAATATGCGCAATGAGCAAAAATGCAATGCGAACAGACAACAGACAGCAGACAAAACACAGACCCAGCACAGCTCAGCTCGGCACAGGACATTGCGGAACAGGACAGAACAGAACCGAACTGAAAGCGAAGAACACAGCACGCTTACAGACTTTGTCAGACGTTGACAGACGGAACGAGAGAGAGAGAGAGGGAGAGAGTGTGAAAGCTAAGGACTTTTGTCGAGCATCCTGGATGGTACATCATGAAAAATATACACAGATTTCTCTGGAGTTAAACCTAAAGATCTTAACAAGATGTGAATAGATAAAGGGATGCTTGGCACTCTAAATAATTATCAGAGACTGAACATTTTGGGTTTTCACTTCTAACTGGAGATAAGATATTAAAACCCAAACCACAGGAGTCTCAAAAAGTCCTAAAATACATGTTTTTTATAGAGGTCTCCTTTTTATTTACTATTTTTATAAGCAATTAAGTAAAATAATTAACTTTCTCCTTGAGCTTCAAGATTCTCCAAGAAAAGAAAGACTAATATGTAATTTTTTATCCCTTAAAAATTCCCTTCTCTTTTCCCTAATTTTCTCTCTGTGTACGCATCACAAAATGCGCATAGTTCTGCAGCGGCACGCAAATGCCCTGAGCAGGATACAAATGGGAAAGTACGCGGCGAAGGATGCAGTTTTCTGTTGGCGACTTGGAGTAGGAGAAGGATTGGTGCGTGTCTCTAGGGAAATGCAAGGAGAAGCAGAGGGATAAACAAGGGAGCAAAAAGGGAAATGGGCTTCATTTGACAGCTTGTTCGGCATTGTGTATTGCCAGGGCGAGGGACGAAGGGACGCAGGATGTAGTCTCTCATAACTGGAATGCTTCGCTGCATAAAATGGCCGCGCTAAATGCGCACCCAAGCGGAGTCCTGTTGAGGGTGAGGGTGAAATAGTCCTTTTGGATGGAGAGTGGAGAACGCATGGAGAGATAATGAAAATGGCTGCCATTTATCGCATCGCTTTTGCCTGTCACATATGCGGAGTAGGCAGCCTGCAGTAATGAGGCCAGTTCCGATTTAAACTTTTCCAACTAAAAGCGCGGAAAACAAGGCAAATAACCCTTTAAATTGATGAAAACTATGGGTAATCCAAGGAAATTAAAGGGAAAACATCGAAAAAGTGCCCTGCCACTCTAAACTGCCCCCCCTTAATGGTCGCTAATGGTCCAGAGCCATCATAGTTATCCTGGTTATTGACTACTCACAGGTTAAAGTGCACATCCGCCATGTTGGGCCTGTAGCGAATGGCCTCCTGCAGGACATGCTTGGCCTCCTCGTACCGTCCCTGCGAGCTCAGCACACTGCCCAGATTGCCCAGCGCTGAAGAGTAAAATCAAATTAGCTGCCGGAAAAAAAAGAACATTTCCCTCCACTTACCCTTTGGCGGATTGATGGCAATTGCACTCCTGTACAGGCTCTCCTCGTCCCGCCAGTCGGCGTTCCGTCGCACTGTCCTCAGGCTCATTGCAGCCAGCAGGACACTGAGGCTTAGAAGCAGGGTACAGCGTGTGCGCTGGGAGCAGGCCATCAGCTTGGAGACGCCATAGCCCACCAGGAGACAAAAGCCCACGCTGGGCAGGTACAGCAGACGCTCGGCCACCACAAAGCCCACGTAGAAGAGCAGATTGCTGGCGGGCAGGAAGGGCAGGGCTAGGAAGCTGCAGGACATGAGCAGGACGCAGGCGTGCCTATTGCCCGGCGACATGCCATCCAGCGCATAGTCCGAGGAGCAGTGGAAGTTGGAGCTGGACGACAAGGAGGAGGATGAAGAGGAGCTGGAGCTGGAGCTAGAGCTGGAACTGGCGCTGGAGCTGCTGCTGTTGGTGCTGTTGCTGCAGCTGCTGCTGCTGCGGGAGCCGCGGAAGGCGGAAGACACGAGGTGGTGGGGCTGGCTCTGGCCGGCGTGGGCAGACTGCGACGAGGTGCCCTCGTAGACATAGCCATTGCTGCTGCTGCTCTGGTTGTTGTTGTTGCAGTCGCGACAGGGTAGCGCCTCCTGGTGATGATAGGCTGCCTCAAAGGCTTGGTACTTGCTGCTACTGTTGGCCAGTCGCTTGCGCTTGGAGCGAGACTTGCGACCGGATAATGCCACCTTCTGGATGTGATATTGGGGAAAGGAGGAGGAGGAGGAGGCACCGCTAGAAACGCCGCTGGCCACCTTGTGACCGCCGAGCAGCAATTGCCGACAGCTGCGCCACGCCACGCCCACCAGCACCGAGTAGAAGCAGGCAGACTGGGCGTTCCTCCTATCCCACAGCGTGGTGACCCTGGGCAGGGCATCCATGCCCCAGTCGAAGCTCAGCACCTGCGGCTGCAGCAGCAGTCTCAGGTTGAAGACGGGCAGGTAGAGGAAGGTTAGCAAGCGAGTCCACGCGGAGGGAGTGCGGGCAATGGGATTGTCGGCGCTGGAGAAGGCCGTCTGTGGTCCCGGAACGATGACCAGGCGGCAGTAGATGCCACAGCAGAGAGCGCCAAGGACTATGCAAACGGAACGAATGCGTTGCTGGAAGGATATTAAACAATTTAAAGAAATATTATAATTCATTTTTAGAAACATTAAAGAAATTTCTGTAAAAATCTGGTTAAGTACAGTTGAAACTCACCTTATCCACCTGTCCACTCAGCCCTCGCATCACATCGAACAAGGCGCAGACGAGCAAAGCTGTGACAGCTGTCTCCTTGCAAAGCAACCCGGCCAGGGCCAGGATTAAGGTTGTTCCCAAGGCCAACCACTGGCGAGGATCGCCGGACTCCCGCCAACGCATGTGCCGGAGATAACTGAGGTACGTGAGCAGGTAGCAGACGCAGGCGGCGACATCCGCCCGCCCCACCACACCAGCCACCGCTTCCGTGTGTATGGGATGGGCGGCAAAGATGGCCCCGGCGGCCAGGACTGCCCACACAGAGGCAAGCAGAGTGCGAGCAACGCGCACCACCAAGGCAGTGGCCACGCAATGGAGCAGGTTGTTGACCAGATGGAAGCCCCACGGAGCAAAGCCGCCTCCGAGCAGATAGTTAAACCGGAAGCTGAGCACGCAGAGTGGACGCCAGGAGCCATGGGAGCCGTTATCCGTCAGCGGAGTGCCCCAGAAGTCATTGGCGAAGCTGCGTTGCCAGGGACCGCTGCCAGAGACATCCGCATTGGCCAGGATGGCGCGTCTGCAATGGAAGGATGTCAAGAATGAGTTTTTAGTGAGAGTTGCCTAGGAAATCTAGGAAATTCTGGAGAGTTATTTAATCCAGAAAATAAATTTTTAATTTTATAGTTTCTTTAGGATAATGCATTTAACTAACCCACTTTCTCAAGCTCCCAGCGATTACCCATACTATATATAACCCAAGGACTGTTTAAAAATTTAACCTCTTATAGTGAGTTTCCTGGAATTTATAACCCCCTCAAGTAGGAATTAAGTTTTCGAGTGTAAGAAAGGGAATGCATGTCTTTCGTCCACTTTTTTCCCCTGGCAACTTTTGTCCAATCATTAAGGTCATTCCCACACACATGCATTTATTGTGCACATTTTCAGCCGCAGGCCAGCCCGAGGTTAAAGCCAAACCGGCTGCGTCTCCATTTTGTCACTGATGGCATCATCATCAGCATTGGCATCGGCATCCACACGCACAGCACTCGGCTAGAGGGCACTGGGAGAAAATGCTCCTATTCTTACAATTTTGTTAATAATAAGTTCTAAAAAATATCTTACTACTTATTGATTTAAGTTCAATTATTATTAAATTAAAATTTAAAAAATCAAAATTGAAAAATTAAAATTTTTAAGATGAGAACCTCACAAAAATTAGAATTTATTTAAATTAATATATTTTCGGAATGGGTTTTTCTTTTATTTTTTGTTGTTTTTTCGGACATGGCTATAAAGTCTATTGAGGCTGATCAAGAGTATATATATATTTTATTTTCTGACTGAAAAAATTTATAAAAGTCAAACTATTTTTTTATCATTCTATTTTAAAAATTTGTACAAAATTTTAAGGCTTTCAAGCTTTACCTATTTTTTTTTTTGTTTTGTTAAATGTTTTTCCTTAATTTTTCCTGTGTATAAGGACACGGGCGACTTCAATTCTGAGAAGGACTTCCACTACAATGCCAACATCATCGACTGCTATCCTGTTGGCTTTTCCCACACAAACACACTCAGCCACACACACGCACACTCAACGACTCGTGCCTGGCTTGCATTTTGGTCTTTGGCGGTGAGTCCTGCTATTGCCGCTCCTGCCAGTCCTTTCCCCCCCCTTGCATTCTTACCTGTGCCACCTGTGCCACTCTTTGCACGCACGGCAGGCGGACTTTTGTAGGATTTTGGCCGGGTGTTCGTGACAACGAGGACGTTGGCGGCGGTGCCAGCAGCTCGTATATCATGGGAAATGCCGATGAGGTGGCCTGCGCCGGCAGCTCCACCTGTCCCGCCCGCCAGTGGTTCCCATAAACAAATGCCACTCTAATGCCGCATAAAGTCGCTGGAGAGCTGGCAGCGCCTTCTTGTCAGTGTGCGGTGGGTGGGTTTGGGTTGAAATTCGATTTTAAGCACCAACGGAATTCCATTGCAGCATCAAGGCATGCCGCAGGCGACCTTTTACCTTAGCATTTTCCTTTTATTTATTTTTTTTTGTTATTGTGCCTCCTCTTGAAGTATTTTCTATCGCAACTTTAATAAATTTGCCTGGAAGCTTGAAGGCTTTTCCCCCCTTACATTCGCAGCTGCTTGAGCTTCCCCTAAATCTAGGGCATAATGACTCTTACCTGTCGTCGTAGACGAAGCCGGCATTTAGGGTGTTCAGATACAGGATGAAGGCCAGGCTGCAGCAGAACAGACACGTGTAGTCCATGCTGGAAGAGAAGAGGATAGCAATAATCGATTAGTTAGTACTAGAAGCTATTACAAGATAGAAATTATGTGTGTTTTGGTTCAAGTTATTGGTTATTACAGGGGAATATATTTGGGTTCAAATGGGTGTTCTTAAAGTGATTTAAACTAATAAGAAATATCAGTAAATATGAGTGAGTCTTCTTTTAGTAAAAATATACAATAAAACAGTAATGTTTTCATTGATTTTATATTTCTGCATTAAAAGCAACTATCTTTGATTCGCGAGTAGTACAACTTTTGACATTCATCTGGCTTTACTTTGGCAGCAAACTCTATATCATATTTTCCATTACAGGTATTTGCTGGCAGCAGCTTTTCCTCTGCTTTTCCTTTTACTTTTCCTTTGCCTTCCGCTTTTGGCTTGACATTCCTTTCAGGGCGGCAATGCAATGCAGGTAGATTGCATTCATGACTTCCTCCTTTTTGGCGCATTGTCATTGTGTGTGTGTGTTGTCCGAAAGGACTCTGTGACAGCAGTGGTTGTTGTTCTTGGTCTGCTCCTGCTTCTGGGTTGTTGTTGTTTACTGGCCGTTGATGATGTTGCTACAGCCATTACACATAATGAGAGGCAGCAGTCTGTTGCCATTGCCGTTTCTGTTGCTCTTGCATTTGCTTATCCCTCGCCGTAACCCCTTTTCAACCCAATTGCCAACCCTTTTCTCTGTTGCTCTGACTCTATACATGCACATTTGTTGCTGCGGTTGGCAACGTCAACAACGCACTCCTGCTCCTCCTCCTCCTCTTGCTGGAACTCCCCCAAAAGATACAACCCCCTTTGTGCGCCAACAGCATCGTTGACATTAAGAGTCGCCGGAGTTGCAGACAATAAAGGCTATCAACAAGCCTTGCTTGCAATGTGTGTGTGTAGGTGTGTAGTTATACTCGTTGACTTCTCCAGCGCTTAATGAACACACTCACCATCCAGAGAGTCCTTAAACCACTCCCTATACCAATTTGTTTCTAAATAAGGTCTTATAAAGAGAGAGTTTCTTATTTTGAAAGCTATTCTCCTTTAAAATAAAATGTACTCATTCCTTATGATTTTTTTTAAGTCTCTTCCACGATCGAAGGCATGTTGTGATCACTCCCAACTGTTTTTTCCTGAGACATATTGCAAAGCTCTCTCAGAGTACAGCTGAAGATAACTATCTCGTTCGCCACTATTGCTGCTCGCCTTGAATTTAAGGAACTTTAAGTAAAGAAACTCTGCGTTTCTGTTCATAAACAGTAAATTACCTTTTTTACTTTGTAAATATTAATTTAATTTATTAATTATCTTAAGCAATTATAAGCAAATCCCTATCGTCGTATCATGTATTTCTTAGGAACTAGTTCTCTTGAGCAAACAAAATTGCGCAACACCAACACAAGCGCTTTTTCTTTAGTTTTTCTTCCTTTTTTCGGTCTTGTACATGCGAGTAATAAGCAGTTGGCTTAGCGGAGCCTAAGTCTTACAGGAAGCGAGAGGGCGAGGGAGGTCTCTCGCTAAGCCGGCATAGTTTTGTCGACGTTGACACACTAAGCAAAAGAGAGAGAGTGAGAGATTTGGCCGGGCCGGGCACCGGCTTATGGCCAAATTAGCAGCATTCAATATGCGAGTAAGCCGCCTGAAAGGGAAAATGGGAAAAGCGAAAGCAAGGGCACAACACACACGCCAAAATTGCTTTGCTAATGAGCCATAATGATGAGCTCAGAGAGCTCGATCCTGGAGTTGCTTCTGCTTTTCTTTTGTTGGTGTTTGCCTGATTGATTCGACTGCAGTTACCGCCTGTTTCCGAGCCATTGACTGCTGGCCAGGCTCAACGTGCTTGGACCTCCTATCATTTCCAGCTTGTCAACTCATTTGGCGAGCGACTCGCATACCAATTATCCGCAAATAATTGCCCACAACTTGAGCACTTTATATAAGACGACGACGAAGAAGACGGTCCTTTGTTTGCTGGTCGTACATTTCCTTGGCCTTCCTTCCTTCCGCTCAATCTAGCTCACACATGAGAGGGGGGCCTAGCCATAGTCTTGGCCATAAATCATGTTTTATTTTCGTAATTAGCCCGACCGCACCACATAAATAACGGGCTTTTCATTGTCTCAATTTTCGAGGGAGTGTGCTGCCTTTATTTTTTTTTTTTTGCTTTTCTTGTTTGTTTGCCTATTTAACAGTTTCAGGTTTATTGTTGATTAAATTTCCACTTTGTCTTATTACTTGCGTGGCACTTTAAACTGTTTGCCAAGTTGCCACTTGCCATTGGCGTCCATTTTCCCTTGCTTTTTCCGTCACCTTCCACTCGCTTCCCCACTTTTGCTTTTTTTTTTGTTGATTTTTTTTATGGCCTGCCACCTGCCATCCTTTGCTGCTGACCTAGTAAATTGTGTCGTCTAATGGTTGTTTTTTTCTGGCGTTTCGTTGCGTTTGTTTGTTGTGCCTTTGACAGTTTCCGCTTCCGCTGCTGGCCAGGTGTGTTTTCCACACTTTCCCCGCACTGAAAAAACGAAGGTCGTCTGTGTAACCCCTTGACTACCACGGATGCAGCCGAATCGATCCAGGGTCACTCTGCAGGCCTCAATTAGCCATCGGGGGCTGGGGACTTTGGGTATTAAAATTCTAAATTAATTGCCTAAAGTGCCAGCAGCAGCAGCAGCGGCAGCAACGGCAGTATGGAAATTAGAAACTGGCCCTGGGACTCGACTCTGGAGACTAATAGACGTGAAATTTAAGCGCATTGAATTAATTTTTCTCCTCCCCGACCATTAGACTCCCTCACGAATAAAGTTATTTGGGGTGGCACGGACAGCAAAAACTATAATTAATAGGCGTTTTTATTTCACTTTGCTTGATTATGCATAAAAATTAATTATATGCCGACACCTGCGGCCAGCTGTAGCTGGAAGTTCGACCCCTCGGAAAAAAGGGGTTAACCAACTCCGACACCCAAGAGGTACACCTGCTGTTTTTCTCTTTTTTTGTTGTTTCTTTTCCAGTTCCCCAAAAGGTGAGCAATCATTTGCCGCCTAAATTGCTGTCGAAGGGGAGAGCCTCCAGTGGAGTAAGCCTGCCAAAAAAGTGAAAGTTTATTATTATGCGGTATGCAGCGTTTGGCCGGGGCTTTGCACTGCATTTTAAATAAACCCAGAAAAAAATGGGAAGCCAAATGCAGTTCAGCTTAGTTTTAGCTATGCCCCAGGCTGTATGGCCCAACCGGACATCAAAATAATGAACGGAAAGGCAGCCATTTTGGGAAAGTACCGTAAAAATGCCGAAAAACGTTTTAAAAATGAAACGATTACACCATTGCGGCTTGCAAACGACCAAGTTATGATAATGTTTGGCCAACTAAACTCGTTTAGCCTGCCAAATACGAATGCACCCCCCCCCCATGTGTGTGTGTGTGTGTGCGGATGTGCTAGGTAAGCCGCCCAGCAAGTGCGCAACACATGCAAACAACTAGGAATCCAAAGTGAAGAGTGCACCCAGAATGGAGTCCCGGCCTGACTTTCCGGTCAGCTTTCGGCTAGGCCCAGGTCTGCCCTTGCTGCTGCCAATATTTTCTGAGGTATTTGGAAGCCCAGTTGAGCTTTGTGGGTGTCTTTGGTTGGTAGGACTCGTAATTCGAGTACAGTATGAATGCTTATGTGGTCAGAGAAAAGTTGGAACTTTTGGGAAAATATATAAACATTTTTATTAAAAACGAAAAGGGAGTAGTTTTAGCAAAGTTTTAACTTTAAATCTTAAGGATTTTTTAAAGAAATAGATTGTAGAATATAAAATTATTAATTGGGATGTGTGCAGAGATTTAAGGTTTTAAGGAGGGTGTTTAAAAATGTAGAAAAAAATGTAGAAAAAGAAAAATAATAATTGATATATGTTTAAAAATCTAAAAAACCCCAAAACCCCGTTTTTAAAGCAGATTCGTGAATAGTTTTAGAGCGATATATCCATTTTTAACAAAATTAAAATTATCTCTTTTCCCTTAAAAAAAAACCTGGAAAAATCATTTCCTAAACCATTTCTTTAAGTGTTCGTGAGTCAAATTCGAAGCCAATGCCAGTAACGGAGTCAGACTTTTGGCAGTTTTATGCTAATCACAAAAAGGCAGTTTCCCGCCCACACACACACATACACCTCCCCCCCCACACACACACACAAATACATATGTGAAGGCGTGGCCTGTGTTTGAGGAAAACTTTTCATATTTCGGGGTCCCGGGCCCTGCAGTGTAAAGTTTTCCATTCGCTTTGGGGGCTTTTTGCTCGAGTTTCGGTTTTATAACTCGTTGAACATTTGCCCAACAGTTCGTACAATTGCAGTGCCGTCGTGGAAAACCTGTCGGTGAGCGGCTTTCCGAAGGAATTATGAAAGTGCCGCAGTTCCGCTTTTGGGGCTCAGATTGTGTCGGAATTTGAATGTGCAGCTGATTTTCAATACGCCCTTGGATCGTAAGGATTAGTGGGAAATACTTGAGGATACGTACGTACATTGCCACCCAAAGCGGGCATAAATAATAATTAGGTAATAATTAGCATCTGTCAATTAACGCAGAGCACTCGCTGTCACACTTCACGGCCATAATTTAATTTAAATGCCCAAAACTGTGAATCGTTTAATTATGTATTCCCACACACACACACGCGCTCGCACGCTTGGCGGAAAATGGGTGGAAAACACTTAACAAGGGGTGGTGGTTGGGGAAGAAAGGATGCTTTACGGATTTACTAGGCCAACATGTTTTTGGCGAACGGGCAGGGAGGGAAAAACAAAAGCCAAAAACCCAAAAAGTGGAATCCGAAGCGTCTCGATAATCGTGTTGGGGAGAAAATTTGGAGGGTGGGGAGGTGAAAAAGAGAAGCTGCGTCCTAGTTACGAGCTGAGTGTGTGCGTGTGTTCGAGCTACGTTAATTGAATGCGCAACTGTCGCCCCCTTCTCTACTCATTTGCGTAAGCCTGTTGAACAATTATAACCGGGATGTCCAAAATGCCAGCCAAGTGCCTTGAAATTGAGTCCGACGACCAACGTGGCGTATGCGTGTTGCTCTATATGCTAATTAAAATGACATGTACGTATGTATATAGGTTGTGTGTGAGTGCATGAGTGTTTGTGTGTATCTGTGTTGCTTTTTGTCTGTCTGTCTCGTGTCGATGTGAGTACGTGTGTGTGTGTTTGTGTACGCTTTGTGCTGTTTGCATTACATAATTATAATTACGCATACGCCATGTTGGCGCGCATTTGATTTGCCCGCTGTTTTGCACTTGAAACAAATACTAGACCTAATAAAAAAAGTTTAGTTGATTAGAATTTTTTTTTTTCTAATTTTAACATTTTTTTTTGGAAGGAATATCTAATTTTAAGGGGAAAACAACGAAATCTACACATCTTCCTGGGGATAAAACAAGCGATTAGGTTTACAGATACCAAAATTTTATTTTTATTTTTATATTTATGATGAAAATATATATTTTTTTGTTTTACATAAATACTAAAAAAACCAAATAATATAAATAAGATTTTTCATAATAAATAATCCAATAAAGTACATTTTTATCAAGAAGTTCAACCATTTTGTTTTAAATAAAAACAAAAACCTTAACATTACTCAAATTAAAATTTTTATCAAATAACCCACCCTTTTCTCTGCCTGTACTCTTCCTCTGTACACCAAGAACTTGTACATTCGCTCCCACTGTGTGGTTGTGGCAAATACTGTTGCATTCGTACCACCAGTTTTTACAGCTCAGACTCCCTGCTATATTTTTTTCCTCCCCTTAAATAGTTGGCATGGAATATTAAACATTTTGACGCGTTGCTCAAACAACGTGAAAAAAAGAAACAACCAGCAAATCGAAACATTAACTGGCGGGGAAATAATTAAACGGCAAACCATATTTGTGCCCATCAGGTGTCCTGTCCTGCGTCCCGCTGTGCATTCAGGATGTGTATATAAGGTCGGGAAAGAAATCCAATTGCTAACCGCAAACATAATTAAAAACTTTGCGCAACCACAATCGATGGCAACGCGATTGCGTTCCGATTTCTGGACATTATACAACCCACGTGGCTGGGCCAGTAAGATAGGGGAAAGGTGCGGGGATAAAGGAGCTGTTGCAGTTGCAATAAAATTGAGCGGAAATGCTCAGGGGCTGCGTGACACGAACTGCAATTTTCTCCCCCGAGAGTCGATTCGTACGTGGGCATAAATCCAATTAAATCACAAGTTACGCAATGTGATAAGTCACGTTGTTTATTGTTTCAGTGCCAACACACGGGGGGCAGGAGTCGGAGCATCTGCAAGGATGAAACGATGGGAGGCAGGGGGGGCCTCACACACCGCAATTTATGCACAACCGACAGGCAAACAACGAAATAAACAAACAACTCACGCCACCGCCGCCGCCAGCCAGCCGCTGCGGTGTGCGAAATATAAAATAAAAATAAAAAATAATAAAAAGAACAACTCTGGTGGTGGCACGTTCAAATGAAGCCCCATAAAATTCAGCACAACTAAACGCAGTCCTGGCTGTGGATTTGCGGAGCATATATATCAGTATATCAGTGGAGCAGCAGCCACCGGGATGGATAATCCCGGCTAGCCACCGATGCACTGGCTCCTCTGAATGCAAAATAATCCTGTGAAATAAATGATTTTAAGCTGTCTAATTCCGAGGTGGTTGAATTTTAAACTTGGAGAGATCATTAAAAAGGTGAAAAAGTGGGAAAATTAAAAACAAACCATAAAAATAAGTTATTCTGGATTTTTAAAGAGCAAAAAATTGCCCAAAAAAATCTTCTTTAAATTATTAAAAATCACTTCTTAG
>JAEIIJ010007529.1:0-52873 GCA_018904815.1 Drosophila ogumai
ACAGCATTAACAAATTAAAAGACTTAGTTACATAAATATTTAAACAGTTAAGAAACCATCAATTAATTAAAATCGATTAAGTTCTCTATATTCTCAGATATTTGAATTACAAAAACAGCTTCAGAAATTCAAGTAATTTCAATAAGAACACAGGGAAAAATTTTACTATAAAGAAAATTAATAAGAATCCACTAAAACTTTTTCAAATTGACAAAGTCAAGGTTTGTCCTATCTAGATATTGAGAAAAATAACCCATTTACCCCAAAGACCAACAAAGAAATTAAAACGCAATCAAATATATATTTTAAGATACATATTTATGTTTTATTGGTATTTGTGATATTCTAGATTCTAGAACCCAATTACAGTAATATATTGTATGAAAGGTTAATATTACGACAAGACACCCTCCGATGGCTAATGAGGGAGAGTGTCCCGGATAACTACAGCTTATAAAACAGATTAATGACTTTGACTTTGACAATGGTTAAATGCAGTATGTTCCAGATTCCTCTACTTCTCGTTGCCATTGTCCTGCTCCAGTTGCTCCTTGGGATTGTGCTTGACGTTGAGGTGAGCTGGACCCACCTGCTGGATCTGGACGATGCGCTCCGCGCCCTTGTCCTCAATTGCCGGTGGCTTGGGAACGCTCACAGTGAGCACTCCATCCGAGGACAGAGTGGAGGCCACCTTCTCGGCATCGTAGCCCTCGGGCAGGGCATAGCGGCGCACAAAGTGCCGGGTGATATGGCCATGGTCATCCTCCCGTTCCTCGTGCTTGCCCTCGACCAAAACGGAGTTATCCTGAACCTTGACCACCAGTTCGCTGGGCTTGAAGTGCGACACATCCATGCAGACCTGGAATCCGTCCTTGCCTATCTTGGACACGGCTCCCTGAGCGCCCGACGACGAGGCCACCTGTTTCTCCAGCTGGCGCAGCTGGTGTTCCATGGGGCCGACCAGGCTTAAGTAGGGATTCCTCTGGCGCTGGCAGTAGTAGGGCTCGTAGAAGGGCACCATTGACATGCGACCCAGATCGTCGGCAAGGCTCAATAGCAATGGTAGATTGGCCATCTCTGATAGTTGATTAATGTTGCTTGCTTTGAAGGTTGTCTGGTTATGCTCCTTTAAGAGGTATCTCTGAGTTTTTAGCTCAAGTATTCTTTGAAAGTTGTTGATGTTTGTCTGACAACGCTCTTTCGACTTAAATATTCTTTAATTTTGTTTAATTTTCCTCTTTAAAGATTATTTTTGTAATCTTATGTTTGGTGGGTACTTTCCCTTGGCTTTTGTTAGCTGTTATCGCTTCGACTTTTCGAATTCAACTGATGCCGGCTGAAAGCGAACGCCTTCTATTTATACCACCGCCAGCTGTTGCTGTGTGCGACGCCCTGCCTCTGTGTGTATCTGTGAGAGCAGCGAGCGCAGTATCTGTGTGTCGCGCAACATCCACAAGAAGGGTCGCGAAACTTCTCGGGGGCTGAAAAGTATATTTTGTGAAAAGTTCTCGAATTTGCAGAAATTACGCATTATCTGCCATTGAAAGCGAGAGTATCGGCGTAGGGAGATGGGTACAATCTGTATGGGATTGGACTGGAGAACTGATGAAGCAACGTAGGCCGTCTGGCAGAATGATAAATATGATGTTTATATACCACAAATAGGGAGTATCTGGGAGGAAGCTGATGTCCGGGGGACAGACACTGGAGAATGGAGATTATTCGAGAAGCTTCTGGCACTTTGGAGTAATGATTATATGGTTTTCTTTACGACCTGACATTGGTGTCAACTTTAATTAAGATATACATAAGAAAGTAATCCCTAAGCAGGAAAAGCAGTAAACATAGATTAAGCCATAATTAAAGGCAAGACTAATAGAGAAATTCTGGAATTTTCTGGAATTTTCTTAAAGAGTTTGAGCTTAATACATTGGATAAGATACTGGTAAATATATTTTAATTAATTAAAGGCTTTTAACAAAAGGGCAACAACTTAAATAAAACATAAGCTTCCAACGTTCGCTTTTCTAAAAATAAAAATTCGGGAAATAAAACCGAAAGAAAAACTGAAAAGTCGTGTACTTTCTAGCAAATTCCAACACAATATATAAAAATGTTAAGTTTTTTAAATAAATAAACAAATTTAAACAAGAAGAATTGTACGTTTTTAAAATATCTAAGCAAATTTAAACAATTCTGATGAATGACAGTCACTTACTGTAAATACATTTTGAAATAAACTAGAAACTTATTGAAAACTTTTGAATGCAATTACTGCAAAAAGACATGAGTTTCCAACAGCTCGTATGACAGTACATATATTGTTTATGGAACTCAATTCTTGTCCATTATATAATCAGCATTTTATTTATGGCCCTATTTTTTTTTGTCTCCCCTCCCTGGTTAGCTAGTCCATGTATGAAAGTACCCTGAGTTTACACAATCCAACGCCAACGCAATGGAAGTTGTCTATTCAGAAAGGTGGACACATAATGTGCGACTGCTCGATGGGATCTCTTTCCTTTAGGTATCGCTACACATGCTTTACCACTGGGAGGAATTGCACATATACATACATACGCAGTCGTCTCTGGAGGTTTTGAGGAACTGCAGCAAGGAGTGTGCTTGGGGGGAGGGGTTTTTCTGCTGCTGCTTCCATTAAATACAGTACCCATGCCACTCCACACCACTGTCTGGCCCTCGTCTGGATGTTGTTGAGCTTTTCAGCCGGTTACTCCGTCTCTGCCTGCTGCCATCAGCTGCGCGCACACAGTTGCAGCGGGGGCTATGTAAGTGCTCCCATGTATAACCATCATCCCAGCCACGTACATATTTGCGCCTGGCCTGCCTCCCAGCCCAGACGCTGACACTGCGCATGTTTACGCGATGCCGGCAGTGTGTGTGTGGTGGTGTCTCGATGGGGCTCCGGTTATCGGGTGTAAGCTTCCAGCCAGCTGTTGTTGTAGTTGCTACGCGCCGGCGACTCGGCAACCGGCACGAGACTCTCAGCTGTTCGCTCGCCGGCAATGGGAATTCAGCTGCAACACGACCACTTTACATACGGCACTCCATGTTGCATATATATAAGCTACATATGAACTGGGCTGGGAGATGCCATCTTCGCCGGTTGCGGAGAGGATTGGTGTCTTTTTTCGTACATGCATATATATATCCCTCGATTCCAAGCCGGTTTACCCTGCAGTTTGTCTGGTTTTCTGGAATACGAGTACGAATACGAGTACTTTCTTTGTTCTTAGCGAGCCTTGGGAAAAGATAAGCAGGAGCAAATAGTAGTTACCTGGGAGGAGGCACTCTTGGCATCCGGGAATATCCTCCTCAGCCTCTTCATTTTAGCCGGCTCTCCGGTGAAGAGTTTCCAAGTTTTTATTTTTTTTTTTGCAGGCTGTGAGCTTCGCCTGGGAGCTGCTGTCGCCAGTGGCCTGGAAAGTGGCGGAACTGCGATTTCCAGCCGACGTCCGATTTCCATTCAGCGCTGCACAGCAGCTTAAAAGCGTCGGCATTCAGCCATAAGGGCTCAAACGACGTCCAGTTGGAGGCCAGAACGGATCGTCCGCCGGTTCCCAGAAATACAACTACTACTTATCGCATTCCCCAGTAGTTTCAGCTGAAAAAATAAGGAACCCCAGTGAAAAAAGTGAAAAGACTGTGCAAAAAATAAGAAGAAAACATGTCGCTTATACCTTTTATACTCGATTTGGCCGAGGAGCTGCATGACTTTAATCGCAGCATGTCCATGGAGGTGGACGAGGGCTTTGGAGTGTATCCATTGGACGCTTCGCCGGCGTCACACATGCATCCACATATAAGTCGACGAGGCGGGGCCGGCGGTGGCATTTCGGGTGGGGCCATGATGTGGGTGCCCATCAAGGGCCAGCAGCAGCAGCACCAGCAACAGCAGCCGCAGCATCAGGCGTCGACGCAGCGTCACCATCCGTATCGGGTGGCCGGAGCCAAGACCATCTGCTGCAATCGGTCCCTGCTGGACCTGGAAAAGGAACTCGGGGAGAAGAGTGGTAGCGCCGGAATGAACGTCGGAACTGGAACTGGAAGCGGTGTTGGAATCGGTATGCAGCCGAAGCCGACCAATTCTGCCTACTCCGTGCTGAACCGTAATGGCTTCCAGGTGAGCATGAACGTCAAGCAGTTCACCGCTCGTGAGCTGACCGTGAAAACCATCAATGACTGCATCGTGGTGGAGGGCCAGCACGATGAGAAGGAAGACGGGCACGGCGTGATCTCGCGCCACTTCATCCGCAAGTACATGCTGCCCCGGGGCTACGATCCTGCCGAGGTCCACTCAACACTGTCCACGGATGGCATCCTAACGGTGAAGGCGCCTCCGCCACCGCCGCCCGTCCCCAGACCGGGCGTGGAACGTCTAGAGCGCATGGTCGACATCCAGCAGATTTCCCATCAGCAGCAGCAGAGGGATGCGCAGCAGCAGCAGCAGCCGGTGCAAATGCCGGCAGCAGGGGCAGCCAGTGTCCCAGCTCCCACACCCACTCCTTCGCTCTCGGTCTCTCTCGCCGAGAGCAACGGCAACGGGCCGGAGGAGACAGAGACGGAGACAGAGTCGGCGGAGGCAACTGCAGCTCCCTCTCCCTCGCTCTCTTCTGAGGCTGCTGCTGCTGCTGTTGCTGCAGTGGAAAGCACTTCCAATTCCAGCACCGATTCCACTGGCAACAATGGCGTTGACGAACCGGAGTCCATGGAAGTGGCCGAAAAGAAAGAGGAGGAAGAGGCTGCCAAGGAGGAACCGGTACTGACACCTACTCCCACCCCCGCTCCCGTGGTGAGCAGCAGCGGCGGCGGCCCCGAAGAGCCAACGAAGTCGGAGGACGCTAATGCCAACGATGTGGCCGTGGCCTCGAATAACGGCAATGGAGCAGCCGCTGTTGCAGATGCCGTCGAGGACGTAGAGATGCCGCCGGTAGCGCCAGGTGATAACGAGAAGGCGGACAAGGAGGAAAAGACCTCCGCTAAGGTAGCCTTGGTAGGCGGAGAGGAGCTGGCCGCCGTGGATGCGGCCATTCTCCAGGCGAAGAACCAGGGCGAAAACGGAGCCACTGCCGCAAAAGTCGAGGAGTTGGCCAAGTGAAGACTGAAATAAATAAAAACGAAAATAATGATATAAGAAAATAATAACCTGCACGAGTATGTGTGCGTTTTACTCCATAAATGTTTCATGTTTTTCTTTTTCACACACACACGAATGCAGACTAGAAATTACGGTAAATAGGAACTCAATTACTAAACGATCTTGAGATAACGAAAAAGTATGATTTCCTAAAACCATATGTGACAACAACTACAAGTATTCCAGTAAAACAGAAATTACATGTACTTAACAATAAAGAGGATAAAATAAAGAAAACTTGCGTTGTTTTTGTTTTGCCGGCAGCGCTCTCGTGTTCGCGCACACACACAAACTTTCCGATTTGGCATTTTTGCTTGGCAAAAAAGTTAACTCACTCTTTCTTTGGTCTTCGTTTCGGCGCTCTCGCTCTCTCAATTTCCCTCTTTATCACACATATACAGTTTCTGTCTCTCTTTTCTCTTCTCTTTCTGCGTGTGACTCTCTTTTTGACGCACACTCTGGCAACTTCTGGATGTTTCTAGAACAGCTCCCAACGGGTATAAAAGCAGCCGCAAACTTCGAAAGAGCACGGAATTCGTATTTCAAAAATCAAAACGTTAACATCTCCACGTAGCGTTTAAAAGCAAAAAGGCAATTTAGCCAGCAACTTAAAAAAGAATATTCAGGAAGTGAAACGCAGCCACAAAGTTCAATCAACCTAACCTCAGAAAAAGGAAGAAAACCAAAAAAGAAGCATAAGAAGTCACGTTAACCTAACCTGAAAAGAAGAAAAAACTAAAGAAAAAATGGCGCTTTCGACTCTTCTTTCGCTGGTGGACGAACTCCAGGAGCCGCGTAGCCCCATGTACGAGTTTGGCCTGGGCATGCACCCGCACTCACGCCTCCTCCAGCCCCTCTCAGGCGTGACTCCTAATCGCCGCTCGATCAACGGCTGCCCCTGCGCCTCGCCCTTGTGTGCCGCTTCGCCCGCTGGCCAGGTGCTGGCTCTGCGCCGCGAGATGTCCAAGCACAACGACATCCAGTGGCCGGCCGCCACTCATGTGGGCAAGGACGGTTTCCAAGTGTGCATGGACGTGGCCCAGTTTAAGCCCAGTGAGCTCAATGTAAAGGTCGTGGACAATTCCATTCTGGTCGAGGGCAAGCACGAGGAGCGCCAGGATGACCATGGCCACATCATGCGCCACTTTGTGCGCCGCTACAAGGTGCCCGAGGGTTACAAGCCGGAACAGGTCGTCTCGCAGCTCTCTTCGGATGGCGTCCTCACCGTCAGCATCCCCAAGCCGCAGGCCATTGAGGATAAGACCAAGGAGCGCGTCATCCAGATCCAGCAGGTGGGACCGGCTCATCTTAACATCAAGGCAAACACCATCGAGGAGAAGGGCAAGGAGAATGGTTCCGCCAATGGCAACGCCAAGTAGAGGAAGATCATCGTTACCATCATCACAAATATTGTACTCCCATTTGAAGTTAACCCCATCATTCCCCGCATCTGTATCTGTTCCTTATTTATTGCCTGGCATTTTGTAATGAGCTAAAGACTTGAGAAATTAACTTATTAAAATATATTGTTCACCTGGCGTGGCAAATGTAATAAATTGTGGTGTTTATTTATTTATGGAGAGGTCCCTATTTTTATGTCCTCCTACTTTGCAGAAATGGGAATTCATTCGGATTTTACTACCAATTACCAATTCGCTTCATTAATTATAATTTATAGCATAAAAAATCCATTTATCTAATTAGGAAATAATATTACCGAATTATGTACATATTTTTCCCACCTATAGCATTGACGCCTGCATTTGGGCGCGACGAGATACATATGTACATATATGTAAATAGAAACCCAACGGGCCGATCCTCCTTTATAACCAAATATTTATTGCGCATTTTATACTATGTTTTAACTACACTCGTACTCGTACATTTTGTATTTTTATTTATGTTTGAAACCAATTCAAATGTTCGGCTGCACTTGCGGTCCGAAAATAGTTAACCTTGGGACGCTGTTTCTTGCGGGGATCCATCCACCGATCTACTTCCAGGGCAGGGCCAGCTTTCCGGTCTCGTGGACACGGACGAGGCGTTCGCCAGGCGTATAGTACTTGGCCGGTGGCGGTGGCGGCGCCTTGATGGTGAGGATTCCATCGCTGGATATGTCCGAGATCACCTCGTTGGCATTGTAGCCGCGTGGCAGGAGATACTTGCGCACAAAGTGCCGCTCCACCAGACCATTGGAGCCCTCGTTCCTTCGATTGTGGTTACCCTGGACAATGATGTAGTCATCGTTGGTCTTCACCACGATCTCATGCGGATGGAACTGCCGCACATCGATGTCGATCCGGAAGCCCTTCTCGTCCACATGCACCCGCTCGCCGGAGTAGTAGTTGTCCCATCGCATGGGATGGGACCACTCGTAGGGCGTTGACTGGATCAACTGGTTGCGCACCCGACGCGACACTAGTTCGTCCAATGGACGGAGCAAGTCACTCCGGCTGCTGTGACTGGCTGGCCACCAGACCCGTGGATCGTCCCAGAGATAGGGATACAGCTGGAAGTCGTACGGTGGCTGGTAGAGCGGACGAGGTCGGTCCAACTCGCGCGACAGATCGCGATATGTTGTGGGCACTAGTGACATTTCTGGCCGGGATTGAGGCTGCGATTCGTTTGCTAGCGAGTCCGAAATTCTTATAAAATTTGTCGCCGCCGCCGTCAGCTCTTTTATAGATGACCAACTGCCCTCGGACGATGCGGCGGCGATGCGGATGGCACAGACGACGAGGATGACTCATCCGGACGAGGTGCATCGGGGCGGAATCGAAACGAATCAACGGATCGGTCAAGTGCAGTGGCAAAGGCGAGGCCAGCGCCGATGTTGTATGGCTAGTTGGAACCGCGTCAACTGGCTACGTCACGCAGTCTAAGGAAGCGGAAAAGGTAGCAGCTGGGGCCAAGGTGCCATTCGAAAATGCATAAAAACGAAAGTACAAATTTGATTTCTTTATTATGAGTATTTTCCTAGGTAGCGAAAGCTGTTGTTTGCTTTACTTTCTTATATTTTTGGTAATTAATGTATATTTTGTAGGCAATGTTCTTTTTAAAAGGTATTGAAAGAACGTGTCATATTTGAGAACTTATTTATTCTTTGATATTTATTTTATTTCCATTTTTTTTTAATGTGTAATAATAATAGTTTTGCATTTATGTTATTAAACTTATAAATTCGTATCCCTATTATTTAAGAAAAAATGTAAAACAACAAATTTATTTATTAAATAGTGGAGTCAAGGAAATTTTACTTAACCCATTAAAAAACTCCCATGTCCTGATAAAATAAATTACTAAGTTTAAATTACTTTGTGTTATATATTAAAAGAGGCCTAGTATTACACTCTGCCATTAAGGGAACACTTGACAAAATGTTAAATACATTTAATTTAAGATTTAAAAAAGGATATTATTATAATAAAATATCCCCCCTCCTGAGTTCAGTAAGTAACGCGAATATGCTGTTCAGGAATAGTTAATATTTAACATTTATTTTTTCTAAGCATAATCTACCTATTAGGAGTTTACAATTCTGAAAAACTGAATTTATTTTTAAATAAAATATTTTAAAAATAATTGTTGTTGAGTTCAATGTATCAATGGTGCCACAGAAACAGAAAACTATTTTAAAAAAATTTTTAAGTTACTCGTTACATAAAAGTTTCGATAAATTTACAATTAAAAATTTTTATTTTTAATTTTTTTATGCACTTAATATATTTCTTGTTTTTAAAAATAAATTCTGAGGCACTCCCTTCGAAAATTGGAATACATAATCACTATGGGGTTCACTAGCAATGGTTACATTTCAGTCAAAACACCGTCTCCATCTCCAGGTCACTTCTCAATGGACTCCTCCGCTTGTCCAGCGCTTTTCTTGGCAGGCTCTCCAGTCTGCTCAATGGGGACCACACGCTCCTTGAGTGCCTCCTGCACCGCTGGCGGATTGGGCACATTGATAGTGAGGACACCGTCGCTGCTCAAGCTGGACGTGATCTTGTCAGCCTCGTAACCCTCCGGCAGAACAAAGCGCCGGAGGAAGTGCCTAGAGCTGTAGCCTCCTTGGTCGCCCTCCTGCTGCTCCGACTTGCCCTCCACCAGAACCACGCTCTCGTCCAGGACCTTGACGTTCAGTTCACCGTAGTCCTTGACATCCAGGGTGAGCTTGTATCCCTCCTTGGTAACGGTGGCCGGCGGGGCGAACTCCTGCTCCTGCCAGCGGGCAATTTGCTGCCAGTTCCGCGGCAGAGCCACGCTCCATACGGGCGGCTCGTGGAAGAAGGCATGGAAAGGCGAGGTGAGCCGGGGCATCCGGGACATCTCCTCGGCCATACGGAAAAACATAGGCAGGGAACGCATACTGATTTTTTTATATGAATATATTTCTAGAGGAGATAAAATTTAAACATTTTAATAATATAATAAAGTTTAGTAAATTAAAAAATTCAAATTTACCTTTTAGTTTTTATATAATCTTTGAACCTTGTTTCCCTTTTTCTTAGTTTTAGTTTAACTTTGTAATATTCTATTTATTTTTTGGAATATTTAATATTTTTATTCTTAGCAATTTCTTATCAAATTGATGAAATATTAGCTTTTTTGTTCGTTTTTAGCAAGTTGTCTTCTGTTTGGATTTTTTTGAACTGAGAGAGCGGGCGCTTTCCCGGCTGCTATTTATACCGTTTTGTAAAGAGAGAGAACTAACTGGCTCTCTCTCGAACTTTCTTCGCCCTTAGCTGATGCAATTTTCCGCTTTGGCTGAAATCGGGCAATGGCATTTATCTGGGGGTTGCTATATCTGACTTTCATAGAATATGTATAGAAATTGGTAGAAGTTTCGCGCACTCTCAGCTGCGTTTATTTCCATTTTTTTGGTTGCCTGCTAAATTCTCTTTCTTTGCCTTCGGGCAGGTCAGGTTTTTTTATGGCGACGAAGAGAGCGCTTTAAACAATAAAGCTAGTGAGGGGGAGGGAGAAAGCTAGAGTGGGTGGTGGTGGGGAGAGTGTCTGTGTGTGGCTGTGTTTGGCTCTAATAAGTGTGTGTGTTTGTTTTTTTCTATTTTGCTATCCATGGGCGTAGTTTTACATGGTTTAAATAGCAAATAAAAGAATTTAAGGCCAAGAAGAAAGTATTTATTTATTCCAAACCCCATTTTACTAATATAATATTAATTATAATATTTAAATTTCAAATTAAACAAATTATAAGTCGAAATCCTTAGAGACCTTCTCTTTGGGCCCACTCGTTCCAAGAGCCCTTGTAGATCACCACACTAGGAATTGTTATTTATTAATTATTTTGAAGAAATATTTAAGCATTTAAAATAAAACTCACTTGGAAAAGCCCAGACCCTTGGCAATTTTCTCGGCCTCCAAAACTCGATTGCCCGACCGACAGCTAAATATAATCTTGGCTCCTTTTTCCGGCTTAGTTCGACCATATTTGCTCTTGAAGGCAGCTCCATCTAGGTTCAAAGCCCTCTCTAGTTCATCCACTAAAAGAGAAAGTTATTATTATTCTTAGGAAAATAATTATTGAATGTAAATAAATGGGTACTTACGTGGTATATTAATGCTGGCTGGAATTGTGCCCGTCTGCTTCAGCTCATCCGGTCGCCGGACATCGATCAGATAGATCTCCGGATGGTTGGGCACATCCTTAACCTGCTCGTAGGTGGCCATTGTGGATTTCTAAACGTTAGAGCACGCAGTTCACCTGATTCGGTAGGTAAATCACAACTGACTTGCCGGCCGGCCCCAGTAGATACATTTATGGGGCTCGGGTTTTCGGGTTTGTTTGCGCCTCCACCTCCGGCGGCTTATCGCATTCTGATTTTTGTGGTGTCGCCTTGTTTGCTCTGTCAGTTTTCTCGACGTCGGCGCTGGAGATTCCGCTAATTTTTCGCTGGATGAGGCGCCAAGTTGGGGCGGGGGGCCCTCGATCCGATTTCACTTTGAATTTTAAATAAGAAGTGTCAGACTAAGCATGCTATATGCTCCACAGATGTCCATCAATACCATGAACTTTGGTTTTAGATCATATTTTATTAATTAAATTAATTTAAAAACTTTTTTTTAAAGGTAAATCTTATAATACATATATTTTAGAATACAAATAGTACTATTTTAACGTGTCAGAAATTCTTTTGAGTCTCTTTTTTAATTTTAATACGATTTCTGCTTGAAATTGTCTCTCAAAAATTAGGTATTTAATTACTAATAATATTTAAAAGTTTATGCAAACAGATTAAAAATAACCTTTTAGTTTAATGTAGGGAGTATCCACTGTCTAGGCTAAACAGATCAAATTCGAATGCTGTCTGCGGTTTAGCCAGCGACGCACATCTCCGAAAGCTTCGCCGCCAGAAGGTTCCCAGTTGTCGCCCCCAGAATCTTCCAACCCAGCTACTGTCCGTCCCAGTTGTTGCTCCAGAAAAGCTTCCTTCGTGGGGGAAAGCTCTCCCAGAACGGAGCCAGTGTCTATAAAAGGGTGAAGCCAGTCAGTTTAACTCCACATTCGAGTTGGAAAAATCAAGGTGAAAGTGCAGTTCGGACAGTAAAACCTCCACCCCCCGCTGGCAAATCAACCCCTGGCTAAGGTTTTGTAAAAAGGAAAGCAGGTCGTCGGTTCATCGAACTTCCGCCAGATACAGAATACAAAGAGAGGACTCAAGAAAAATGCCAGATATTCCGTTTGTCTTGAACCTGGACTCTCCGGACTCCATGTACTATGGGCACGACATGTTCCCGAACCGTCTGTACCGGCGGCTCCATTCGCGGCAGCATCATGAGCTGGATCTGCACACTCTGGGACTGATTGCCAGGATGGGAGCCCATGCCCATCATTTGGTGGCCAAGAAGCGGAGCGGCGAGCTGGCCGCTCTGGGCGGCAGTGGTGGCCGGGACAAGCAGGGCAATTTCGAGGTCCACCTAGACGTGGGACTTTTCCAACCCGAGGAGCTGACTGTGAAGCTGGTAAACGATTTCATCGTGGTCGAGGGCAAGCATGAGGAGCGGGAGGATGAGCACGGCCATGTGTCCCGCCACTTTATCCGTCGCTATTCGCTGCCCAAGGAGTTTGATGCGGATGCTATTGCCTCCACCTTGACCGATGATGGAGTGCTCAATATAACGGTGCCTCCACTGGCTGCCAAAGAGGAGCCAAAGGAGCGTCTAATTCCCATCAAGCATGTGGGCCCCTCGGATCTTTTTCAGAACGGCAACGGGCACAAGGAGTCCGAAGCCTCGCCAGCTTCCGCTTCAGCTTCGGAAGCCAAGTAAATCCAAAATCCAGTATCTACGACATCCCAAATTTGCAGTATTTGCAGCCAAGTGATTCCCCAAGACTTTCGTTTATCGTTGCACTAAAAAATGTCACGAAATTACGCACACGTCGTACTATATATTTATTAATTTATTTATTAGCCTAATTAATTAACATTTTAATGTCCAATTCAATTTTAAGACTTATTGAAATCCAGTATTAATAAAGGAATATGAATGTCTCAGTAATGGTTAGGTCTTTAATTTAATCAAAGGGATCGGAGGGATTTTTCACTTTAAATAAATGGCTATTTATAGGCTTAAGCTAAAGCTTTTGCTTAACCAGAATCGTTTACAACACCATTTTTTTAATATCTTTAAAAATGTTACAAATTACAGCCTGAAATGTATAAAATTCCCTGTGATAAGCTTAAGGTATACAATATGTTTAATACTGTTGCTTCCCCTTATTCAATTATGCGGGATCCCAAGCTGTGCATATTTAAAAAAGGTCCCCAGATGTCAATCATACTTAAAAGAGCTTTAGCTCCAGCCTTTTCCCCAGAGAAACCAGACCCCCAACGTCTTGAATTTTAAATTAAAGCCCGCCAAAAGCATAGCTGTCGATAGCTTTTAGTCAGGGCTACCAAAAAGCACATATTAGAGTTGGAAATAAATCGATTTTCAGCTTTCAGTAACGGTTTCAACAAATAAAAATTATAATTAAAGTTTTAAAATGAATAAAACAACATGAAAGAAATGACAAAAACTTAACAAAAATATATAATTTAAATAATTGCAACAGAAAGTATCATAATTTTCCTGCTTTAATTGTAATTTAATTTTAATCACTGATAACCCGTGACACATATGTAACAGGTTCCCATCTCTAGCTAGACACTCTGTAACCTCAAAAAATGATTTGTTTACTTCTACGGCGGTCTGGAGTTCATAATTCCTGCAAATTAATTAGTAAACAGATTGCCAAGCCCGCGCTTAACACACCTGCTATCAATGCACACCTGCTGCACACCAGCATACGTGAGTATGGGATGATGATGGGATGAGCCGGCGGAATGTTAAAATCACTGCTGATTATTGTAAGCGGAAAATCCCCATTGATATTATGAAATTCGCAGCACGGCGGCATGGCGAGTACGAGTGGCAGGATCCCAAGTCCCCCGAGGAAATGTGAGTTACCATAAGCTAGCAAAATCCTCCACAATTAACCAAAGATAATCCCTTAAAATCCAGAGTAAATATTACCTATGTGGACAAGGACGGCAAACGCACTAAGGTCCAAGGCAAGGTGGGCGACAATGTCTTGTATTTGGCCCATCGCCACGGTATCGAGATGGAGGGCGCCTGCGAGGCCTCCCTGGCCTGCACCACCTGCCATGTGTATGTGCATCATGACTTCCTGGAGA
Organism: Drosophila ogumai; assembly: GCA_018904815.1. Classification (NCBI taxonomy): domain Eukaryota; kingdom Metazoa; phylum Arthropoda; class Insecta; order Diptera; family Drosophilidae; genus Drosophila; species Drosophila ogumai. The sequence continues at coordinate 13,858 of JAEIIJ010007529.1, forward strand.
AGCTGAACGAGGCCGAGGAGAAGGAAGACGATCTGCTGGACATGGCACCGTTCCTGCGCGAAAACTCCCGCCTCGGCTGCCAGATACTGCTTGACAAGAGCATGGAGGGCATGGAATTGGAGCTGCCCAAGGCCACCAGGAACTTTTACGTGGACGGGCACAAGCCCAAGCCGCACTAGCGCGGAGCTCGCAAGTCATTATTGTTACACCTTTTAGTAGTAGTAAATATATACGACTGTTGAAATACCAACCATACTTGAATCTTTATCTTTCCCAACTTTTATATATTTCTTATAATGTAAACAATGCTTGTTCTTGGTTTCTATGTTGTTCTCCATCGTTGAATTAAACTAAAGAAGAATTCGTTAAGTTGAGCCTATCAAATTACATTTTCTAAACTGATTACAAAGGGGAGAAGGAGGAAGGAGTAGGAGGAGAAGGGAGACATAAAAAAGAGTGATATGAAACAATCTTGTAAAACTATATTACATTTAAAGCAAAAGTACAAAAATATAAATTTGTATAGCGAAAAACTAGGCGGAGCAGCCGAAGCTCCTCTCAGTTGGACGAGGGCGTGGGACTGCTGGAGGCGGAACGCGAACGCACACTGGCCCGATCCTCTGGCTCGCTGCGTTCTTCGTCGCGATCGCGACTCTTCTCATCCTTGTCCAGATCAGCCGGCTCCGATGGTGACTGCTTGATTTGCTGCTTCTCTGCCGGCACTGGTGCCGCCGTGAGTAGCTCCTCCTTGGGCGAAAGATTCTCCCGCTTGATGGCCTCCTTCTCGGCCTTGCTGCTGCTACCCTTGCCTTTGCTGCTCTTCTTCAGCGTGGCCAGATCCTTGAGCAGACTGGAGATCTTTCGGTTCAGGTTATCCACCTTCATGTCATGCAGGCGCTCTACCTCCTTCAGCCGGTTGCGCATATCGTTCTCCTTCTCAAAGTTCTTGCCCTTCAGTTCGGTTAGCTAAAAGAAAAGGAAAATGAGATCATATCCAGTAAAGGGTCATCTTTATGACCACCCACCTGCTTGTCCTTCTCCAGCAGTTCCTTGTCTTTTTGATTCAAGCGCTTTTCCAGACTGGCTATGCGCTCCTTTAGGTATGTTATAGCCACCACATGATCCGACGAATTGGTGTCCACGGTGATGGCAGCGGGTGCTGCGATGGTTCCGTTTCCACCATTACCGCGCGATATCTTGTCGGGCAAATCCAACCCGGCACCGCTAACTGCATTCACGCCGGAGCTGCTGTTGCCGCCGCCGCTGCCGCTCTTGCCCAGCTCGCTGCGCGACGGCTTCTTGGCCGCTGAGCTGTTGTCTCTGTGCGAGGACGAGGTCTTCTCGTGCGGCCGCTTTTTCGACATGGGTATTCGGCCATCCTGTTGGGCCTTCAGCAGGGCACGCTTGTAGGCGCAGGTACACAGCCAGCAGAGCAGTTTGCCATTGACCTTTTGGAGAAAAAAAAAAGGGATAGAAAATTCATGTTATGATCAGTTTGGTTTACACAGAAAAAGGCTTAGGTGGTAATCTGGTCTCTTATGAACGCAAGTACATGATTCTGGGAATCGCGCGCGATCTATATCGTTGGGTATATCTGCAGGGGTACAGTTGACCCACAACAAGTTTCTACATTTATTTGGCTTAATTTTAGGGTTTTTTTTTCTTTCTATTTAACATTAAGGGTGGCTGGCAGGCTGGCTGTCTGCTTCCTTCGGCGACTGCTCTTGAGGCTGACCTTTTTGTTCTCATCCCGCCTGTCAAAGGCCGATCGCAGCTTGCATTCATCGCACTGCACCGGCGGTCCATACTTCGCCTCGTAGCTGGCGCATCTACATACGGATCGGCAAGTAAGACACAGTGCGAATTTGTGGGGTATTCGTAATCGTTTTCGGTTTCGGGGTTTTGGTTTTGCCAGGCACAAAAAAAGAGAAGAAGAAAAATGTTTTGCGTTCATAAGAGACGTTGTTGTTGTTTTCCTGGAAATAGGTTTTTGTTTTTTTTGGGGGAGGGAGCAAGGAGTCTACTTTATCAAAAGGGGGCCAGGTACTTTGAAGGCACAATTACGGGTAATACAAAGGGAACATAAACATAGGTTTCTCAGAAGCTCCTGCGCATATTGTGCATTCAAGTTACACGCTCTACTAAACGAAATCTTGGTATTGGTCGTGGTCTTGCTCTTGGCTTAAACTCACCGCATGCACTTGGAGCTGCCAAAGGCGGCCACAATCTTGCAGCACTCGCAGGGACTGGGCTTGCCGTACTTCCCCAGATAGTGTTCGCACTTCTTGCAGGCACTCTGTGATTTGTTGCTGTTGCTGTGGAACACGGTAGCTGGTATAGTTTATATAGAGAGGCTTTATGTGCGGCTTAGTACTTACGTGGCGGGTTGGAACTCCGAGCGGCAGTAAGTACATTTAACAACTGAGGTAGATCCACGGCAGCCCTGCGGAAATGAATCATTGTTAGCTTTTCTCTTTTAGTTTTTTTCCCCAGCTTGGGTTTTGTGCGTTTGTTTTTGTTTAAATGTTCCGACAGACGCGACGCCTGCCACTGCCCTGCTTCTTCTTCCTGCAACCGTGCATTTTCACCCGATTTGCGCAGCAAGTTTTTCGCACAGCAGCAGCAGCGCCGCGTCATTTAGATATATTTTTCGCTCGTCAGGGAAATGTACGAACAAACAAACACACACTAACAGCCAGCCAGCAAGCAGAGATATTGCATTTTGTTTGTCGGCGTTATTTTATTGTTTCAAGTGTCAGGTCGTCGTCGGTGGTTTTTGCTCTTTCGCATTTTTTGCTACTGCTTTTTCACCTTGCATAGCTGCTGGCCGGAGGAGAGCTCCTCGTACGGGTGGCGCGAGAAACACTTGGAGCAGGCGAATAATACTTTTGCACTCATTCTGTGGTCTGTTATTTGTGTGTCGGGTTTTGTTGGCTTTTGTGCTGATCCTTAAAAAAACTTTAAATAAAATGGTTCTTTTCAGTGTGACTGTGGCGAAGGCAAAAAACCAAAAATGCAAAAGGGAAATCGAAAAAAGGCAACCCTGGAAGGGTGGATAACTTTGCTGAACTAAACGAGTTATCGTACAACGTAAAGTAATCAAAAACGTAGTCTTATGACGTAATGTGATTTATAATGTATCTTTTTATGTGAGTAATAACAATTATAGTCTATAATTTATAAAAGGTTCCATTTATTTAAAGACATTTAAACTTTAGCCTTTTTAATATTCATATTTTAGTGCAATAATATGGTAATTTTACATAGGAAAAAACTAGGAAATCTGTATATCGATAAATGGCTCGTGAAGAACGTTTTTATATGCGTAATTTCTAAAGTTCAGCTGATAAAATAAATTTGATTATAAAATCTAGAGAAAAATGCCTATTTCTATTCATAATTAGTTTGAAAAAACATAAAGGCAACCTCATATTTCCGTTAATATTTACATGTTGTCTTTGCATCCCTAGTCAAACTATCGATCTCCAGTAGCAGCCCTGAAAATACAGTTCGGAACCAGCGTACAAAAGCGAATTGGATAAAGATGCCCCCAAAGCGCACGCGCCGATAGCCTCGATTCAAACAACAACGTTCATTTCAGGCTGTACGAAAAAATTATTTGTGCCGCGAAAGCGACGATCTATTTCGCAAAGGAAAAAACGAAAACAAACTAAGAAGAAGGGGAAAAATTAAGCGACAGCAAGTGAAGTGAAGAAGTGGAAATGCCGGCGGAACAGCATACAAACATAAAAGTGGCGGTACGCGTCCGGCCGTACAATGCCCGGGAGTTGGAGCACAAGCAAAGGAGCATAGTCAAGGTGATGGACCGGTCGGCGCTCCTCTTTGATCCCGACGAGGAGGACGACGAGTTCTTCTTCCAGGGCGCCAAGCAGCAGTACCGCGACATTACCAAGCGGATGAACAAGAAGCTGACCATGGAATTTGATCGTGTCTTCGACATTGACAACACCAATCAGGATCTCTTTGAGGAGTGCACGGCGCCGCTGGTCGACGCGGTGCTGGCTGGGTGAGCTAAGCAATAAGTGCTGTATTGAAACTCTATTAAACTTTTAATCTTGATGATTAGGTACAACTGCTCGGTGTTCGTTTATGGAGCCACTGGCGCCGGTAAGACCTTCACAATGCTAGGCAGCGAGGAGCATCCCGGCTTGACCTTTCTCACCATGCGCGATCTCTTCGAGAAGATCCAGATGCAGAGCGACGTGCGCAAGTTCGATGTGGGCGTTTCCTACTTGGAGGTGTACAACGAGCAGGTGATGAACCTGTTGACCAAGTCCGGGCCTCTCAAGCTGCGCGAGGACACCAACGGTGTGGTGGTCAGCGGCCTCTGCCTCACGCCCATCTACAGTGCCGAGGAGCTGCTGCGAATGTTGGCCCTGGGCAACTCACATCGCACCCAGCATCCCACCGACGCGAATGCGGAGAGCTCTCGCTCGCACGCCATCTTCCAGGTGCACATACGGATCACGGAGCGCAAGACGGACACCAAACGGACCGTAAAACTATCCATGATCGATCTGGCGGGTAGCGAGCGAGCGGCGAGCACCAAGGGCATTGGGGTGCGGTTCAAGGAGGGCGCCAGCATCAATAAGAGCCTCCTGTCGCTGGGCAATTGCATCAATAAGCTGGCCGATGGACTAAAGCACATACCCTACCGTGACTCGAACCTGACACGCATCCTGAAGGACTCGCTGGGCGGCAATTGCCGCACTCTGATGGTGGCCAACGTCTCGATGAGCTCGCTCACCTACGAGGACACCTACAACACACTGAAGTACGCGAGTCGGGCCAAGAAGATTCGCACCACGCTCAAGCAGAACGTGCTGAAATCGAAGATGCCCACAGAGTTCTATGTGAAGAAGATTGACGAAGTGGTGGCCGAGAATGAGCGACTGAAGGAGCGCAACAAGTCCCTGGAGACAAAGGCAGCCCAGCTGGAGCGTGCCGGCAACAGTGGCTTCGATCCGCAGGAGCTCAAGTCGTGGTACAGAAAGATAGACGCTGTATATGCGACAGCCCGCCAGCTACAAGAGCATGTCCTCGCCATGCGCAGCAAGATCAAGAACATCAACTACCGGCAGACGCTCAAGAAGGAGCTGGAAGAGTTAAGGAAGCTAATGTCCCTCGACCAGCGAGTGTGCCAAGAGGTGAGTGATATCTCTCGAGATTTATTAACAATTTGAAAAGGCTTTTATAGGAAGATTAAGGGTCTCAGTCTCAGTTTAAGTGCTAGTCGCCCAGCAGCTCCTTCTGCTTGCTGGCCAACAGTTTGTCCGCCTCCGAAATGAAGCGATCCGCAATGGCAGTGACCTGAGCCTGGGCAGCAAAGGCATCGTCCTTGCCCAGTTCCGGTTTGTTTTTCAGTTTCCGAATATGCTCGTTCTGGACACCTCTAATAGCGTCCCGGTACTTGACAAACAAGGCCTTGGCATTCTTGGACAGGTTCTCGCGATGCTCCTTGGTGACCTTCGGGATGGGTATAAACAGTGTGGTGCCGTCTTGCTGAGGATTCAGGTTCATGCCGCTCTTTTCGATGGCCTTGAGCACATCGGGTATGGTCTGCGGAAAGCCAATCATGTTCACAATGATGGTCTTGGGATTTTTGCGTGAAATCTGTGCTAGTTCCTGCAGCTCGTGCTCCTGGCCGTCGACCTTGATGCGCAGCGTATCGATGGCGCCGCTGGTGGAGCGCAAGGACAGGTGCTTCACAAAGTCCTCCTTCATCTGTAAAACATTCTTTTGCATCTGCGAGTTGAGGCCATCGAAGTTGAGGATCTCGCGGAGTTGCTGCTCGTTGATTTCCACCTTAGCGGCCTTTCCTCCTCCGCCCTTGCCGCCCTTTTCCTTCTTTTTGTCCTTGCTTTTTGCATAATCGCGCGCTATTTGCTGGCTTGCGGCCTTCTGTGGCTGCCTTTGGAGTAACTGAGTGAATCCTGGCAGGGAATTGGCCACACGGGCTTGGCGCACACCCAGGGAGGCTAAATGCAACGTATTTCGTAGCATTATGTGGGATATATTTAATTTTAAATTATTTTGTTTATTAAATGCGACTGAGAGTGGGCAGTGCTACAGCTGTTGATTAAGGGGACTGCCAACTCGTTGTAAAAATACACAAAAAGTGGTCTTTAGGGCGGGCTTTTTTTGAGCTTTTTGAAAGTTTAAAAACTAAAATATTTAATTTCTTTTTTAAATAATTTTTTATTATCTTCCAGGACTTCCGTCGCTTTGCAAACTACATGAGTCTCCTGACCAGCCAGAACGACAAGTACAAGGATGAGCTGCCTGTGTGGCGTTCCAAGATGGAGTGCGCCTACCAGGAGCTCGAGAGCTTGAAGCGCGAGGTAAACAAGTCAAAGGCCTACCAGATCCTCATCGTGTACGTCAAGTACAAGGATCTCGAGCTGCAGCTGGCCAAGCAGAACCAATTCAACAGCCACGTGAGCGCCATTAACCAGGAGCTGGTGGAGAACTCGGACCTGTTGCGCAAATCCTTCCGTGCCGCCTGCGAAGTGCTCAACCAGATGTACGACCGCCTGGAGGATGGCAGCAAGCTAACACCGGATATTCAGGCGGTGTACGATCGACTGCAGCGCAAAATGCGCTTTACCGAATCAGAGGCCAACACCAAGATGGTAGAGATGGACTCCCTGGCGGTGAATGACCGCCTGCTCGGCGGGTTAGCGGCAAAGGAGGAAGAGGATGAGGATGAAGCAGTCGCCTCCAGTAGCTTGACGTCCAGCGCCAGGAAGCGACTGCGTCAGCCCGTCCATAGCGATGACGATGATCTCCACCTGAGCTTGGAGGAGTTCGATAGCCAGGTGTTGGAGTCGGAGGGCGAAGATCTGCACATGACATTCAAGAGGCCGCGCAATCTCAACGAGACACAGGTCCTAGCCCCCGCCGCCAGCTCAGTAACCAAGAAGCCTCTAACGGCGACGGTCACCAAGCCCAGGAATGCCCACCAGCTGACGTTCTGTGAGATGATGACGGACCAAAATGTGCGCGGCGACAGCGAGAAGATCAAAAAGGGTAGGATTTTGTGTTAAAAAAATATATGAAACATTTATGGGTATAATTTAATTTGTTTATTTTTTGCAGTTCTCCTCAACTCTAATAACTTCACCGCCCAGGGCCTAAAGCGAACGCTGGCAGCGGCATCGCTGGCCAAGGAGAACGTCAAATATAATGCCAATCATGTGCGCAAAAGTCCGCGAGTGCTGGTGGCCAAGGGTGAGTTATACAGAGGAGTTTTTAAAGCCTAAATTTCCAATTATAATTCTTATTAATATTCACAGCCGTTGCTGGCACCTCTAAGCTGACGCGAAAACCCTTAGGATCGGCGAGTAAAGAAGCGCCCTTGGTCAAATTCAATCGAGCAGCCTCGTTTCGGCTGAAAAAGTAGATGAATCCAGTCAGGCAGATTCATAATTAAATTAACCATAGCTATAACTATATAGATATAGAGATAGTACACTAGCCCCACAAACCGAACCAAGCACCAGTTCTATCTTTTCGTTCTTTTTTGACCCGAAACTTTATCATTTTGATTTTATTTTTGTATGTTTTCCTCAAGTTTATTTTTCTTATAAGTTCAAAGAAAATGCTGAGCGTTTTACGCTCTTTATTTAAAAATATACAGCAGTTTCCTTGCCCCCCTCACCCAGATTGTGTCTGTAGAGGATCTCGTCGCTGTGAGTTGGCCAGGCCTGGGAAATGCTGCCACTCCTGCTGCTGCTTCGATGCGGAGCAAGGCCTAAAAGTCCCAGCAGCATGTAGAGCAGGGCTCCCAGGTTAACGCCTAGCAGGAGGAGTCCAGGAGCCAGCAGGGGATTTAGAATGGAGAGGATGGCGGCCGGTGGCGAGGGAGCCGCTGACCAGGCAGCCGTAGAAACGCCATCGTAACCGTAGTCCACGCGTCGCCGCCAGGGTTTTTTGTCGCCGGCAACAGGAGGTCTGAGTTGCTGCTGCTGCTCTTCCAGACTCTGCCCTGAGGCGGGTATATCCAGATCCTGACGCTTGCTCTCGGGAGTATAGCGGGGCACAAAGGCCTGCTCCGCGGGCAGCTTAACTTCTCCCGCGACTCCACTCACGGAGGCCGCCGCCAGACAGGCAATAAAGATTACCTCGAGCAGCCACATTGTGTGGTATCTCAACTGTTTGCTATTTCTGGGGATTGTTGAGAGTCTTTTTATAGGCCGGCGCACCTGGCTGCCAAGGGCAAGAACCGTGTCGACGGTGAGTGGCTCTTTTGAGATGTCAACAGATTGTCGTTTTGTGGATTTACGAAGGGGGAAATGTACTCGAAATTAATAGCTGACACTTTGATTTGTATATTTGTATAGTAATTGTTATAATAACAATGCGTATAAAATGTTGAACTTAAGGTATCAAAGAGCTTATTTATGGTGAGTTTACTTTTCATTTGTAGATTTATAATGTTTATATATTTTCCTATCAAAAGATTATTGTCCGTGAACAAGTATATATGTACTATAATTAAGGTAATCGTTGACCTGTGCCTGTGCTCTTCCTCGTCTAGTTAAGTCGCTGCGCCCTGAGCACCACCTGGGGCTGTTCAATCTCCGCCTTGGACTGCACCAGCCTCAGTTCCCTTTCAGAGGCCTTCACTGGACCGTTTCCTCCATTAGGCAGAGCAGCCACCGTGCGCTTGATCACCGCTTGGAGACTGGCAATGGTCTTTTCAAAGACGGCGGCCACATCGCTGCTTTCATGGCTGTGGGCCAGAAAGAGCGAGGCGAAGAGATCACCGGTGCCGGTAAAGACCAGATCCTTGCCACCCTGCTTGGGTATATCGATGGCCAGACGGGGACCATTCAGCTGGCTGAGGAAGGCGCGCAGTACTCCCGGCTGGCCAAGGTCACTGCTGGAGATGACCACCGTCTTGATGCCGCGCTTGTGGAACCAATCCATTGCCTCCCAAACGGCTGCCTCGCTGCGTACCTCCTTCTCTGTGAGCAGCTCGACCTCGTACTGATTGGGCGTGATGATGTCCGCCAGAGGAATAATTTCATCACGATACACGGGCAGCAGCTCCTTGGGTACATACAGCTGCCCGTTGTCGCCCATCACGGGATCGCAGACGTAGACCAGTTTGGGATTAGCCTGGCGCAGTTTCTGCACAATGATGCCCACCTGGCGCAGGAACAGGGGATTTCCAATGTAACCCGTCAACAGGTGAGAGTACTGTGGCAGCAGTTCGTTCTCCTCCAGACCCTCGAAAATTGTGGCTGCAAGGGGTGAGCGTTATAGTCTAGATTATATTTATCAGTTAATTTTTGGACCTTACCTAATTCCTTCTCGTTGGAAACGGGTCCCTTGAAGCTCTTGTAGCCGGTGTGATTGGAAAACTGCACCGAGTTGAGCGGGTCCACATCGAAGCCCAGCAGCTAATGGATAGCAATGGTAGCCGTTTGACATGGCCAAGAAATCAATGTGGGCTTAAAAGCTTACCTGCAGGGGATAGGTGGCCACCTTGTTGCCCACATAGCCATGGACCACATGACTCTGGATGGACAGAACCCGCTTGGCATTGGAACCTGAAGTGGACATCTTTTCTGTGATTGTACGTGGGAGGAGGAGCTGGAGCTGGAGTAACCGCGACGACTGACCGCCAATCAATGAGCGAACGAAGCTGCCTGCTGCTGGGCCTACGACGAGTCACACGGAGAGATAACCATGTTATCAGAGACGACGGGGACCGGGAATAATAGCCTCAAATAGAGAGCTGATAAGGGCTGATATGGCGGGTGTAAACAGTGAGCGGATGATGGATTTATAAACAGTTGTTTACGTATAAGAGATTGTCGGTAAATCGGTGAGTTTTAATCATCTGAAGACCTTGGACAGCCATTAAATGCAATCAACAGTTCACCCCCTTTTGGCATCACCCGCCCCCACGGAACAGTGTGGCCAAGTGGAGCGTGGAAAGTCATGCCCAAATACCGCGAAAGCATACTAAAAACTGGTTTTTAATGAAATTTTAAAATAAAATTAAGTTTTATTTAAAATTTACTAAAACAATTCAAGTATTGAAGATAATTCTAGCATAAACTTACAAACAAATAATAAAAACATGGTTGGTGCCTGGTAATTTGTAACCTAAAAGGGCATTTTTGAATATTTACATTATTTTCAGAATTTTCAAGGTGTCATTTTTGAAACTATTGAACAGTGCAAGAGGCCTCTAGATTTAATTTTTGTTTTTTAAATAGCATCATCAAAAATATAGAATATTAATCAATATAAAGAATATTACAAATTAAGATTTAAAAACGGTCTTTATTATCCAATATAATTGCTATGTACAGCATAAAAGATAATTTAATAAACAACAGGAATGACGAGCAAGTAACGAATACCGAGAGATGCATATGTAGATTTTCAGATTCCCGGAATTAGTTGTACTAATCCCGTCACGAATCATTATTCACTAATAACAATTTGGTGTGTTTTTATTTTTGGTTGAACATTTTTGGTCGCTGGCTGAAAAATCCTTAGACCGTGCTCCAGGTGGCCGTTACAAAGACAAGTTACAAGTACAAAAAGATCAGGAAACAGTTTGGAGTCAAGTACAAAAAACGGAGGAGGGTATGGCTGCTGGGCTTGGTCCCTTTGATCTTAGCTCGTTTGCCACTGCAAGTAGAAGAGGGGTTAATTGGGGGCTATTTTTGGAGCAAATAAAGGTAGGTGAATCACCCTTAGGTTGGCCTGTCCCTGACCCTGACGGGCGGCTTCTTCTTCGCGTCGCTGCAGCTCCTCTGCCCTCTGTTGCTGGCGACGCACGCTCTCCGGATTCTTGATGCCACGCTGCTCGTTCTCCTGGCGACGCTTTTCCGCCGCGTCCAGCTGCTGCTGCCGGCGCTCCTCCTAGAAAGAAAGCGTAGTTTTAAGTTTATTTTTACAGCTTTTTACACTCTATTGCGACTTACAGGCGAGGGCATCAGATTTGTCTCCTCGGCGCTCTGGCCGCAGCAGGAAAAACATGCGCCCATGTTGTCCAATCAATTAATTACTACTTTCTCCTGAACAAAAATAGGGCTTCTTTTCTTAAAAGTTGAATATGAATAAGAGAAGTAAACAAAAATAAGAGCTGGGGGGCCTTCGATAAATTTGTTGGGGCTGGGCAGCATTCGATAAATTTTTTGGGTTTTGCTCAAAATCGGTATTTTTCTTAAATATATTTTCGATTCCGACCAATATTGCCAAGAGCGAGCTGAAAAACATCCATAAATAAGATATTTTTCTAAAAATAATACATTTAGTTTTATTTTCTATCTTTTTACTCAAAAATTTAGGCGAGAATATTAGCGTTTGAAAAAACCGCCATTCGGCAAGGCTGCTTGCAGGACGAAATGCGATACAAAAAAACTATCGATATTTAGAGATATCGAGTAATTGAATAATCGAGAAATCGAGCAAACGAATAGGTTTGTTTTGCTTTGTTGCCGCAGTCGAGAACGCCAAGAGATCTTTTAAAATTCCCCAATTAATTCAATATCGTAGCGCCAGTTCTTGTTGTTGGCGTCTTCGAACCACTTGGCAGAGCCAAACAAATTTGCAATAATAACATAAAACCATTTTAATCTCAAACATTCGCGCTCTCTATTTTTCGTTTTGTCGTGTGTGTTTGTGTGGGCTGCGCCGCAAAAGCAATTTAATTATTTAACTTAAATATTCTAGTGATCAATTAATCCAAAAAAGGCCGAAAAAATGTTGGATGTTCCCCATGAAGCCAAGGTAATTTACAGTTAAATTGCTAAAGATGTTTACAGTTTTCCTCTCTCCCGGTTCAAGTCTCTCTTTCTAAGTGTGTGTTAGTGAGTGTGAGTGCAGCTTGCATATTCCAGTGTATGCAATTTTGCCGGTTCCAGTTGGCCGTAGTTATGAGCCCATTTTTGCTGTTATAATTACCCTATTGACTCGACTGGTTTTTCCTTTAGTTTTTAGTATTTATGTATGGCCTGCAGTTGTATAGCGCTAACCTTCAAGTGACCTCCAAGTACTGGCATGTGTCGCCTTCAGTGCGGTGGGTGTGTGTGTCTGTTTTGGGGGAACCAAAAGTTGTCTTGGTATTTGTCGCCGTTATTAAATCACAAAATAATATCTGTTTAAGGCTCGCTTCTTATAAGTTGTGCGTGCCCCCGAAAATTAGTAACGAAATCAGAGAACGGGTGTGCGATTGTCTGTTATTTGTAGTGTTTAATTGTTTTATTTCTTTTTCTCTTACTGATAAGAGCGCCTGCGGCTGTGCTGCTTCTTCCTGCAGCTCCACTTATTCTATCTCTCTGACTTACTTTGCTATTGCCCCCCTTAACCCACTCTTCATGTGCCGGCTTGTTGTTTTCCACTTCTTCCTTTTGTTTAATTTTTGTTTTGCTCAACACTTACAGACGGCGCACACATGCACCGTTTTTTTGCGCTATCACTTGTTGCTGGCTTCACTTGTCACCGCTGCCGGCGTCGACTTCGACGTCGCGCCGCGTGTTGGAAAAATTTCGTATTGAAATTCAAATTTCGTTCGGAACCCAGCTTTATTTTCAATTGCACACTCGACCAGCGAACTTCTCATCGCCTCGCTTGCCTCTCCGCCGTTCCGTTTTCGTCTTCGTTCTCGTTCTGTTTTCTTCTCGGCGATCTGCCCTCTTGCTCAGCCACGCGAGTGCAAAGGAAAAACAAAAAAACACTAAGAACTTACAACTAAAAGTTGAGATTCTCGCTTTGAGATACTTTAGTGTTTCGTAGTTTCATAAAATGACTTCCGGCATAAGACCCATAGATGTACTGCTGCAGCGCGCCGGCGTAAGTTAAATAAAACAAATAAATAAAAACATAAACCTTCGTAATACGATATTTGGGCCAAGTTCGGAAGGTTTTACCTTCTAAAACCATAAACAAAAATCGGGCAAATATGGGTGAAACCTATGAAAAATATTTATTTCAATTAGTGTGATTTTAAATGATTTTAATGTTCAAAAAGAACAATTTCAGTTTCCATTAGAAAAAGTGAATTTTGAGTACCTTAAACGCTCTTCCTTCTTTATAAAAAATAAGTGATTTTTTAATGATTATACAGTTGCTTTAAAACCACCTAAAAGTACATTATGAATTGTTAAATATTTTGATTGTCAATAAAGAAGAAACTCAAACACTACGAGACACGCACACCTCTTTCAATAATAATGTCTTATCACCTAAAAAATACAAAGCGTATATATTCATATGTTATCAATTTTAGTCAAAGTCAAATCGTAAATTCACGCTCAAGTGACCTAAAATATTTTTGAATAGAAATCTTCAACAGGAATGTAGTTCGTATTAGAGAAATTACTATATTTTTATAAACTACAAAACTAAAGAACTTATTCTATCCAGAATTTCGACTTAAATCGAATTTCTTTCCCCAGAAAATGTCAACGGGAAGTCACTTCCTCATTTGGTATCTTATCTAAAAAAACAACTAAAACAGAAGTTCAAATCATGTAACTTACTTAAATTACCGAATCTGGCGCGTGGCAATAAGAAATATAGATCTTTGTATCACAGAAATAGATAAATGTTTGATAGACCTTTCTTCAGAAATATGTGTCTCTATAGAGCAGAAAATCTGTTATTTTTTGCACGATAAGATAAAATATCTATGTTTGGCAGACATTTCTACTCTTTATCTTTACAGTGCCAACTGCAATCATTTACACTCTCAAAAGAGTATTTTTAGTTTTTTGTTCTATATGAAGTATATCAAATGTTTTGGTTTTAAATGTAAGTCATAAGAAATAACCCTTTACATTAATCATATGCGTATAAATATAGGTTTTGAGTTAATATTTAGGTTCTTTGAACAATTTAAAACAATATAAATCTTGAAGTCTTGAAGTTCTTGACTTATTAAATAAAATATTTAACCATATTTGCAATAACATCTGTGTTTTGAGTGATGATGGAATGCATAAAGCCTTCTAACCCAACAAAATAAAATAAAAAAATATTAATACAAACGCCACCTAAGCTGAAGCCATCAATGAAGCAGTAAAGTTGGCAAATTATCTTGAGCATGCTGCTGACCTTGCCGAAGTTCAAACACCTGCCCTCTGACTTTGGCTTATCGCTCAGATTGCTCATCGGCTGTGGCACTGGCGGCGGCGGCTGGCAGTAAGTGCGGTTGCCTTAAAAAAAATGTATAAATAACCCGCATGCAATTGTCTGGTAGGCGCCGTGGGCGTGACAAGCCGCCTCTTTGCGTAATGATTTCGAAAAGTAAACAGCAAAATAAAAGCGATTACAGCAATTATTTTGCATAAGACGTCTCATTGCATTGATTGACAAGGCTTAAAGGCGCCAACTGTTGCTAGAGTTTTCCCTTTGCCCATTAATATGCTTGGTTTTCAGTTCAAGAAACTAAGTTTGTCATCTTCAAAAGCTATTGATTGACAACCTTGAACGAATGTCAATGCCGCACTATACGAACCAAACATAAATTGTAAATATTTACCCAACAATTAAAGACTAGTTTACGATGGCATGTGCCACAAGTCATTATTACTAAGCCATTAAATTCGATAAGAACCGAGGGGTTGCTTAAAAAAAGTTATGAAAGGTCCAAGAACGTAGCACGAAATTGCGTTAATGATAAGGTATATTTCGTCATGACCGATTAGATTTCATTAATGACTTGACTACTCGCTATTATTATTTTAATATTAATGCACTTAATCGGTTAAATTTGATTATCAGTCCACGATTTCAAGATATTTCAACGTGACGTCGAAGTACTGACTCTACATGACCGGAGGAACGCCAAGATTAGGCGATTAGATCTGGGGGGAAACAGTAAAGCTACAATGAGGTTTTATAAGGCTCCCGAGAGATTAGCTATCACCCCGGCGGAGGCAGGCCGATAATGTCGGTGTAGTTGACAAAAGCCGCGATCTTGCATATTATTATTACACAATTCGCCCCTTGCACATTTTTAGAGGTCGTTTCATGGTACACTAGGCTGGGATTATAATCCCGGATGGTTGGCACTTATCTCTGCAATCATCCTTGACTGAATCGGAATGTCGAACTCGTCATTAAACAGTTAAAAAGTCAGGCTTTGCTGGTTGTTTAGATTATGATTAGTGCGAATTTGTATACGCTTACGTTTTTGATTGACGCAATGCTTTTGCAACATAATGTGGACTTTTTGCAAGGAAATCTAGCTGGAGGAATTTCTATATACAATTCAGTTCTTTACTTTATAATAATGTTTCCAAGATAACTATTAAAAATTTGTCTAGACAAGGAAATGGATTTCAAATGCCATTATTTTCTAATAAAATTCTAAACAAATTAAAAAAGTTATATTGGCGTGCACTTTATTGCTTATTGATTAGTTTTTAGTCTTTGATAAGATTCATAAAATGACCGATCAAGGCAATGGAATGCTAAATTGCTTATTTAACTACTACAAGTAGTACGGCTTTTTAGTATTTAAAATGTTTATTTTTAACGTTTATAAAATAATTGGTTGTTTAACAGTTAAGCCTTTTTTTTACCATTAAAACCACAATTAATATAAAATTATCTATAGTGTTAGCTCGGTTAATCAAAGATTTAATAAGAACTAAGTAATTAAAACTTAAAATGCTTATTAAACCTATAAAAACTCCCCACTTGTAGCATTCTTGGGACACTCCTCGTGGTATTTCTTCTCACAGCTGGCACCATGCTCTCTGAAATCCTCAATTTTGGGCAGATATTTGTAGAAGATTTTCTTGTTGAAGTAACTATCGGTTTCCTCCGGTTCCTCAGCCTCTCCAGCCAGCCTTTTCTTCAATGAGTCCTGCATGCCCCAGATAATGGGTTGGCTTTTGCACATCAGAAGCTTTAGGCAACCGGCCTTCGGGCCATCTCCCTTTGGTTCCTTTGCCTCAATCATGTCCACTATGTGGTCCGGTAAATCCCGATCCATAATGTCCTTAAGTAGTCGCTTGCTATGCCGGTCAGATCGCTGGAGAAACCAATCGATGGGCGAACCCATGGACAAAGATCGTGGGCGATGTTCGTTGGGCTCATACAGGGCATCCGGGGCATCGAGCGAGGCGCCGCCACGAGTGACCTGCATCAGGGTACTGCCAATCTTAAAGAGAGAAAATCTTTTAAAGAAAAATCGAAGCAAAGATTACAGAGGGAATCTTACCGCTTGGGCAATCATGATGATGGCATTCAAGGCCAGAGCGCCCAGTTTGCGGGTGTCGAAACCCACCATCCTTAGCATATTGGTGAACATTTGTCCGGAATCGAAACTTGGCAGAGGCGGTGGTCTACGCGTGCTATTTTCCGTCGGCGGTTCCTCTTGGGCATTTTCCGTTTCCGATTGCTGCTCCGATTGATCAACATTCTCTTCCTCCCTCTCTGATTCCCCATCACCATTTTGCGGCGATTGATAGCCATTCTGCAGGAAACCCATCAGGTTGGCCACGGGCACTGGGGATTTACCCGAAAATGCTTTAGCCACCAGATTGGCCACATCCGAGACCGTGTTAATGCCAAACATTTGCCCGGCCATCTTGAGGCCATCGCCAAAGTTATCCATCACACCCGAGGAGCCCTCTTGGGCCCCTAAATATAGGAGCAGAGTCAGTAGCAGCCAGCGACTTGTCATCACCAGGCTTGAAGGAAAACTGTCACCGTTCCCGAGTCTTTGGCAACGCCCTCGTCTAAGTGGCAACCCAAGCCTGTAATTGGGCTTACGACAGCAACAGCTCCCAGCAATAACAACAATTTTGTCAGCGTTTCCTCCACTAATTTTGTCACTTGAGTGCATTTGCAGATGCGCTTTGCTAGCCACGCTAATCGATCTGGCTTGAAAGTTTCGCCAAGTGTAACTCATGGCACTGATTCAATGTGTTTTTTGTGTCTTTGCAGGTGCGCGGCCACCAGCGAGCTCCCTCCGATTCAAAGGAGTTCCATGAGGTTACCAAGCGGGATGCACTGCGTCTGCTAGAGAACGATGTGGACCGTTTGCTGCAGACAACGGAGCCGGCACGTCAGCCGCCGCTCAGGGCGGAGTTGGGACGCTTTGCAGACCTCTTTGGACGCTTCTTGCAGGAGGGTGAGTTGAAGAAAGCCAATAGGATATGTAATAGTTTTATAAGTTAATATATATCATCCGGTTTCTTTTACAGAGGGTCCCGCTTTGGATTGGAACAAAATCCAGAAACTGCCGGAGAATGCCGTGATGAACTACTCGAATCTCAAGGCGCCCAAGAATGAGCAGGTAATGCAGACAGGGCTTGTCCTTCACACATTAATTCCCTCAAGTCTCCCAGTTATTATTCCGAAACGATCTCCCCCCCACACCTGATGATATATATTTATATAATCTTATCTTAATTTTGTTTATTTTTTTTTTTACAAACTTTGCATATTTTCATGTTCTTTGATTTGAATACACTGAATAATGGCTATATGTCTGCCTATATAAATACTATATATACATAATCGTGTGTGTATCGCACCTAGAATGAGGTAAAGCGTTTTTCCCTTACCAACAAACTTCTACGCTTCGCGGCTCTCTCACCACCGCTTACAAGCAATTCTCTGTAAATATCTATCGCTTTTCCTCTGGAGAAATCTAAACTAATTGGGCTTTGGACGCTTTTTTGTTTAGATTGTTTGGAACGTAGTGTTGTTGTTTTAGTTTTGGGCTTTAGTTTTTAAACTCTCGGCTGTAGTACTAAAAATTTTAACTGCAGCTTAACCAACCAACTCCTCTGCTGCTCTCTAACACCTTAAATCCTAATGATATTTATTTGTCCGAAGCTGTTAGTAATTAATTTGAATTGCATTCAGATCCGCAACATGCTGGACAAGTTGGTGGTCATCAAGCTGAACGGTGGTCTGGGCACCTCGATGGGTTGCCATGGTCCCAAGAGTGTTATACCCGTGAGATCGGATCTGACCTTCCTCGATTTGACGGTGCAGCAGATTGAGCATTTGAACAAGACGTATGATGCCAATGTGCCGCTGGTCCTGATGAACTCCTTCAACACCGATGAGGACACCGAGAAGATTGTGCGCAAATACAAGGGCTTCAGGGTGCAGATCCACACCTTCAATCAGAGCTGCTTCCCGCGCATTAGTCGCGAACACTTTTTGCCAGTGGCCAAGGACGTTGATGTCGAGAAGGATATGGAGGCGTGAGTTTTTAGTTTGAATATAGAAACTATTGGGTGTTGAATTAACTATTATTTTATTGTTTTCAGTTGGTATCCCCCTGGCCACGGTGACTTCTACGATACCTTCCGCAACTCTGGCCTGCTGAAGAAGTTCATCGAGGAGGGACGCGAGTATTGCTTCTTGTCCAACATTGATAACCTGGGCGCCACCGTCGATCTGAACATACTTAACAAGCTGGTGGGCGAGGAGCGGGCCACCACTCCCGTGGAGTTTGTCATGGAGGTCACTGATAAGACCCGTGCTGACGTTAAGGTAAAGTAATGTTGGCAATAAATCAACTTTATCGCGGTTATTTGTTCAAGGAATTTAAAAAATTTCATTGACTAGACTTTTTTTCTTTGTTTTAAAAGAAGTGTCGTTATTTTTAAAAATTATGAGACCTGGAAAGTATGTCTTTTATATAAAGAAACCACATTTTTTTTTAGTTCCTATTTATGAAAATGTATTAAATTGTTATAAATATTAAAATATTTAAGTTTCCAATGAGTCCATTATTGTGTTAGCCTCTCAAAATATGAAGATTTAAAAATCTGTCTTAAAGTATGCAACGAAATATTTTATAATAGAAGATCTGAATGGTATTCTAGTTCTAACATTCTTTATTTTGTTTTAAGATACCATTTGAAATGATATGAAATTATGAGTCATTTTTGTGAATATATATAAATTTTCTTTTTGTTTTAAATAATAATTTGTTTCTCCTCTTTTTCTTCCAGGGTGGTACCCTCATCCAAATGGAGAACAAACTGCGACTGCTGGAAATCGCTCAGGTGCCTCCAGAGCATGTTGATGACTTTAAGTCCGTCAAGACCTTCAAGTTCTTCAACACCAACAATATTTGGGCCAACCTGGCAGGTAAATAGCAAACTTAAAAATCAATTAGTTGCCAGGAAAATTCTAAAATCCTGCTTCATTTTTATTTTGTTTTTTCTTAGCCATCGATCGCGTTTTGCGTGAGAAGACCTTGAACATGGAGATCATTGTGAATAACAAAACGCTGGAGAACGGAACCCGTGTCATTCAGCTGGAGACTGCTGTGGGTGCGGCCATGAAGTGCTTCGATGGCGCCATTGGCATCAATGTGCCCCGTTCCCGTTTCTTGCCCGTGAAGAAGTCATCGGATCTGCTGCTGGTCATGTCCAATCTGTATACTTTGAAGAACGGCAGCTTGGTGATGTCGCCGCAGCGTATGTTCCCCACCACGCCACTGGTTAAGCTGGGCGAGAATCACTTCTCCAAAGTGAAGGAGTTTTTGGGACGCTTTGCCAACATCCCGGACATTATTGAGCTGGATCACTTGACTGTGAGCGGTGATGTGACCTTCGGACGTGGCGTTTCCCTACGCGTAAGTTTTTGCTATCAATTCTTCTGACTTTTTGTTTTTAATAAATGTTTTTTATTTTTTTTAGGGCACTGTGATTATCATTGCCAACCATGGCGATCGTATTGATATACCCGCTGGTGCCATTCTAGAGAACAAGATCGTGTCCGGCAATATGCGCATCTTGGATCACTAATCCTGAGTCCTTTTTTAACTGCAGGATTGTCTCACTAACCGTAGCCTAATTTTCTAAGTTTTATGTAGTCGCGTTCCAAAATTTCCAAAATTACGAATTTTATTTAGCCAATTGTTGTAAGCACAAAGTGTGTCTGTAGTCTGTATATATCGTTAAGTTGAAATCAAAACCACGTACATCGCAATCTGTTTTTTTAAAATATTAGAAGTAGTCCGTCGTTCGATTGAGATATAAAAAAAGAGAGCAACAAGTTGTTAAAACTCAATAAAGGCATGTTTATTTCTATAAAAACAACAGAGTGTTTAAATTTTTGATATTCTAAAATTCGATATATGAAATGTTAGATATGTTCGATATTCTATTGAGTGCGATATATTTATAGATATATATAGATTTATATCGATATTAATCCCAAGTTCAAATTGAGTTAAAAATTCGATTTCTTATAGTAATCCTTAAGTTTAGTATCACTTTGCGAGATGGCACTTGCACTGGCAGTTAATCCCTCCCGGCTTCTACGACTTCTCCAAGTCTGAGTCTGATTCCGGGTCTATCAAAGTATAATCCTTGCTTATGTGACCTAGTTTGATACCCTGTTGTAGTAGTTCCAAGGCCAGCTTCTTGTTGCTGGGCGAGTGTCCCACAAAACCTATTATTAGGTCATTGGAAAAATTACCTTCGCTGCTAAAGGACTGGCAGCTATGATCCCAGCCCCTGCCCACATAGATGTTGCCATCGCCGGCCACCACAAAGTTAAAATTGATGTCCTTATAACCAGAGGCCTCGATGTGAAGCGTTTGCAGCATTCGCACCCGGAAAGTGCACTCGGCCTGGGTGGTACAAGCTGGGATATTGGTGGTCTCGAATCTCACTGTGCTGACAGGCGGCCTTAAAGGATCCAGAGAATGACTTGGAGGCTGGGCCAGCCAATAAGGTCGAGTCACGAACTTTAACGTGTCATTGCTAAGGCGACGCACTAAAGAAATCATTAAAGTAATTAATTAAAGTATTGTTAAGTTATGTTTCTGGCTTGTGCTTACACGACGTTATATCCGGTGTGTAGCGCGGCCAGTGCTGCATCATTTCAAACAGTTTCTGCCCGGGACTCTCCGTGGGACTGACTTGTCGATGAGCATAGATGTGATAATCCGGATGCAATTTATGCAGTCGCACTCCCTCCTCCATCAGCCGCCTGGCAGCCTCAACCTGGCGGGCTGGTGGCTCCATGTTGACAAAGGTTCCAATAAAGGCTATACTAATAGATATGGCACCATAGCCCTTGACGTGCTGGCCCTGGATGTGCCAACCTCTACCCACATAGATCTGACCATCGCCGCCCACCAGGAAATTGTAGCCAATGTCGGGCCAGCCAAGGGATTTCATGTGAAAAGTTTGAATAATCTGCATTCGATAGATGCATACTTCCTGGAAGGGAATAAATATTTAATAATAATTTAATAAGAAGATTCTCTCAGCAAAAATGTAAATTCAGTAAATGATACTGACGCGATTGTATTGGAATTTGGAATTACTTAAACCCCTTTGGGGCGGGACTCACCTCCCGGTCGCAACCTTCGGTCGCTGTATGGTGGATAATCACGTTGGATACAGGCAGCTGAAGGTGCGGGTACTTTCCGCTCGGTGGTTCCCCCTGCCATTCGCTGCGATCGAGTATGTGCAGGCCTTTGTTAGCGGCATTCGCAGAGTGGGCTAAAATCAGGTTAACAATCGAATTTCCAATTAAATTTCTAACGATTCCGGATCCGGTGCTTACACTCACACATCATCCACAGGGAATAGCCCGCCACGAGAGCGACTAGCATTAGGAGAATGGCACATAAATAGAGTAGTTCGCGGGGCAACCGCTTCACGTTGGTTTCCTGCTCTTCTGGGAGAGCTCTTTGCGCGGTTTTCTGCATCTTGAGATGTGTGCTATGGGCCAGCTAATCTTCTCCAGACGAAAGCCCAATACCAACTGAGCTCTGAGCCGGTCCCATTAGCAACTTAACTTGACGGTTGTTTATTTCTGTTGACGCTCCGAAAAAATCCCCCGATCTCTTAACTGCGCAGTGGCAGCGCAGTTCCGAAAGCTTTTGCGATAAGACATGTAGTCATACCTATAAACAGATATATATAGACATATGTACATCTGAGAGAGCTTTTAAAGCTTGTCTTATATAGGGTCTTACTTTTTTCGGCAGGTAGGTGTATGATCTTCAAACGCCGCCCTCTTGCCACCTGATGGTTGAAGTAATAGAGTGAGATTTGAGCCTAAGAAATGGGAATCCCCTAGCTGGTTAAGGGGGCGTATACTTGTTATACTTGAGCTGCGCAGCTCGGAGCTCAGAGGTGGAAGATGCCGCCAGCCGTCGGATGGATCTCAGTCAGGCTTTCCGGTTAAAAAAAAAACAGAACACCGACGGCCTAATATAAAAAGAAATCCCCAATCACTGTTAGCTGACAGAGTTTTGACCCCCTTTGGCCCTAAGAAATGAAACTCATCAAAACGATTATTGTTACGCTTTTTTAACCAGAAACAATTTTCTTTTTGGCCAACTGATAGATAGTTTTGCTTTTAACAAATAAACAAAATTAGAAAGCGGTGCTTGGAAATCAATAAGATTTATTAAACAATTGCCAAACGGTATTATTAAAAGGATTTCAAAGGGTTTCTATTGTAATTCAACGTTTTCCCAATAAAGTTTTAGCTTGGGAATTTTAACTTTCTATTTAATAAAACATTTAATTTTTTATTTAAGTAAATGTTAGAAATTGTTTAGTTAAAAAAAAAACTTTTCTAACTTTAAACCTTTTTCTTTTCATCAAATTTTGGGTAGAGCCAACTGATATTAGTTGAAAAATGGTTTGACTTTTGTATAAGTTCATATAACATTGAGCCAGTATTTCCGTTTTTATCAAACTGATGACGGCTATAGAGATTATAGTCTGGTTCGATATTTTCCAGACGCACTCCTTGCGCCACCAGGCGCTTAATGGCATTCCATTGGCGTTGTACTGTCTCCATTTTGTTCATTTCACCCAAAACACAAATAGAAATATATGAAACTTCATGGTAGACAATACCCATTGGCATCGGATTTATATGCCAGCCAGTTCCTTCATAAATCAAACCGTCGCCGCCAATATAAAAATTGCTGTCGATGTCCGCGTAAATCGTGGATTCAATGCGATAACGCTGTAGTTCTTTCAAATAAAAAATACAGGATTCCTGCGAGACAATATATAAATAACTAATAATAAATAAATTTGTTTTAATATGTATTACCGTTGTGTTGCATTCAAAAGGATTCTCATCAATAACCACATTTGGGACTGGTAAACCGAGAAGATTCCTGTAAATGGGGTCCACAGCACCCCACTCTTTGCGACTGATCATGTGAAACTTAGCAGAGCGATCTTTAATTGAATGTTTTAAATAAAGTATATCCTGAAAATTTCCATTTAAATATCACAAAACTCACATATAAGATAGCCCGCTGTCAGGAGCAATAAGATCTCAAGAATGATCAGACAATATAGCCACTTTCTTGAAGCCTTCTTATCTTGAGCTTTTCCAAGCACTTGCACCTCGTCTGTGGGCATTTTGTGAAATTTAATTATTTCAGTATTGTCCACAAGACGACTGAATGAGCACTGAAGTTGGCGAGGGTCTAGCATTATCATTTTATATATTCACTTTCTGAGGAAAATAAAATTGTATATTTTGTTTTTGAATAATAGAATTTTTGGGATGATGACAATTAGTTACAGACAAGGAATATGGTTTGACGTTAAAAGAAAAGCTCAAGATTTTCAACTGACACACAAGGATTTTCATGTTTCATGCTGGTATATCCGAATATTGGCATTATTATTATAAATGGAATATACGATTATCAAAATCACCTATATTCATATTTTATATTTTTATATGTATTTCGGACCTTCCTTAGGGTCCTTTATCCTGGTATTCCATTTGGAGTCAATACTACCCAAAGCGACGTCTGGATGCTAACTGCTTGAAGGTTGCAATGTCTTTATCGCCAATTTAAGTAGAGTATTAATGTATTCATTTCTGGGCTATGTATTTAAATTGTTATCTCATTTATATATATAAAATTAATATGTAAATGTTCAACGAGGGTATTGTATGATTTATAAAAAATTATATTGTCCTCTTTATAAGATGTATGAAAACTATGCATAAAATATCCGTATAATTTCTTACTAATATCTATCTTTTGATTTTTTAAAATAAATTTTACCAGTTTATAACGCTATTGTGAAGTGGGGAGTGGTAAAGTTTGCAAGGTAACATTCTGACAATCCCCAGTTTAGAGCTACAGCCTGAACTGTTTAAGTCAGTGGTTTCAGAATTGTGTATAATTTGATATTCTAGCTCGTCTCTTTTTTATTTGCCTAAATATTTCAATTATTGATAGACTATCTGGCATCAAAAACAACTGAGACATTTAATTAATCATTGAGCTTTCGGCGTCATAGAAAAACATTTATAAAAGGTGCTTGCCTCTACAAAGGTGTTTATTTATTATTTCATAAAAACGTTGACGATTAGATGAGCGATGTTTTTTTTTATTAAGGTTGTTTACAAAACTGTAGAACTTGAGAAGAGGGACATCCCCTGAATTCGCAAAGAAGAAATAAACTGAACCGAATCTGGTTAGAACGCTCTCTTAAATACATACATATGTACATACAAACATAGAATCGTAAGTCACCTTTTCTGGTTTCCAATCAGCTGAAACTAAAAAGAAATCCCCGCTTCCAGCTATCAGCTAGATGCTGACCCCCTGACATTATTGAAATTCATCAAGTTCATATTTTTGCTTCATTTAATATCACATTTTTTTCAAACGAATCGTAGTTCTAGCTAAATCGAATATGCCACACATTAAAAATGAAGGAGAAAGAGAATCTACGCTAGAATATCAAGTCGATCTCATCCATCCAGATCCTAAACTATTCACGACCAATGAGTCCAGTTGCCGAAGCTTTGGTAGAGGGCATCCGCCTTGTATGTGGTGAGAGTGGGCTCCAGGGTACTGGCCGCCGTCAGACGGTAGTTGGGGGTGATCTTGCCCAGAGCCACGCCCTTCTCCAGGAGGAGACGGGTGACGCTGAGCTGCTTGGGCGAGGGCTTTCGCGTTTGGAAGGATCCAATAAAAGCCAGGCTCAGGCTCCTCGAATTATAACCGGCCATGTGGGCGCCCACCTGATCCCAGCCTCGGCCCACGTAGACATTGCCATCGCCGCCAATGAGGAAGTTAAACACGATGTCGTCCTCCTGCACCGACTCGATGTCATAGCTCTGGCGGAGACGCACCCGAAAGACGCATGCCGCCTGCGTGGTGCAGTTGTCCGAATTTGTGGGCATTACAATCACCAGACCCACAGGTAGCTCCAAATCCGGAATCTTCTTTTGGGGCGGCTGGGCAAGCCACACTTGGCGGTCCACGAAGCGCAGGACTAAACCGCCGCCAATATTATCCCGATCTGTGGATTATTAAGAAGATTTTTAGTTTTAAAAATTAACTACAAATTTTATAACTTCTTTACAAGGGTCTGGGTTAAAGCGGCATAGGTTTAGTACAATGTGTTGACAAGTTATTTGATTTTTAAAAGAGGTATTTACATTTTTAAGCATGAAAAACTATAAACATATATTTATTAATAAGTTTTCTTATACTAGGATTAGACTTAATAAATAAGAAAAATAGTTAATGCCAATAACCGTATGATTCTTTGTGTTTTCTTAGTTTTTGTTATATAAATATTGAATTTTGTTAGTAAAATGTATGTGGATTAAAGTTTAATAATTAAACATTTAAACTACAAATAAAATATATTTTTTCATTATATTTTGGCACCTTTATTCAATCTTAAATTAATTATTTCATAAATATCTATTCCGTCATATGAAGTCTAGGTCCTGTCCTTGTAAAGTTCTGCCAATGCGGCCATGTCTGTATGATCCGGTATAGCTCCTCGCCCGGCATTAGGGTTCCCGTTATTTGGCGATGTCCGAGGATCTGGTAGTCTGGCTTTAGTTTCTTCAGGCGCACTCCCTGTTCGATGAGGAGCTGACAGGCCTCCAGGGATTTATGCGATGGCACAATGCGACGAAAGTTGCCCATGAAGCTAATACCAATACTGTTATTATTATTGTCACGCGTGTGGGCGCCTTCGATGTTCCATCCCCGACCCTCGTAAATGCGTCCATCGCCGCCAACCAGGAAGTTGTAGCCCACCTGGGGCCAGTTAAAGGTGTCCATGTGCCGGCTTTGGGTGACACGGGCCCAATACGAACAGGATAACTAAGCAAGAGGAACTTAGAATTCTTGGGGGTCCTGGGAAAAGTAGTAATGAGGACTCACCCTCGTCTCACAAACATCGGGCGGAGTATCGGATATGATTACCCTGGCAACTGGAAGCTTCAGGGGAGGTAGAGTACCTCTGGTAGGCATCCCACCCCAGCTTTTTATACCGATTATCACCAGCTTCCCATCGACACGGACCTCAGAATCGTCGGCTGGATCAAGAAGAGCTCAGTGAGTTAACAAAATCGGAAGTTTTTTAAGAGAAGGAATGCAAACCATTTTACGGAATTAAATAATTAAAATCTAAAGTGATTCGAATTCTGTTTTGGATATATATTCCCTTTCGTAAATATTTTTGTTTAATGATTTGAATTCCTCTATTTAAAGTTCTCTTAAAATCATACATACTTGTGAGTATCAGCTAGATATTCCATTCAACTCAACCTAGGAACAACCAGGAACACGTTCTTGCTTCTTTTTGAAAACTGACAGCAACATGAATGATGCGGGGAAAAAGTGTGTTTAATGAAGTCGAATAAAGTGCATTTCTTGGTCATTATTCTACAGACTCTCTTTACTACAATACAATTTATATTTATATTTAATATAATACATATGACTTATTTAATCTCATTCGACCAGTGAGGCCATGTCTGGATTATCTTGTAGAGCATCTCCCCGGGACTCTCGGTGGCGCTGAGTTGCCGGTGACCGTAGAGCTTGTAGTTGGGATCAATCTTCTTGAGTCGCACACCCTCCTCGATCAGAAGCTGACAGGCCTTTAGCTGCCAGTCCGTTGGTTTCTCCTTTGTGAAGGTTCCTAGAAAGGATATCCCTAGGCTGTGGTGATTGTAGCCCTTGGTGTGGGCACCAAGGTTGTCCCAGCCACGACCCTCGTACACACGCCCGTCGCCGCCAACCATGAAGTTGTAGCCGACATGATCCCAGCCCCAACTGTCCATGTGGAAGGACTGGACCACCTGTGCCCGCGTCGAACAGATCTCCTTTGATGTGGAAGGGAGATTGGTTGTTATAATTACCAAGAGTCACGAGTGAGTGAACAAGATGAATACTTGTTCATTTGTTAAGGGGTTCACTGAGTGAAGAAGTGTGCATTTTTTTACTGGGAGAGTTGTTTATTTGATCACTGAGTGAAACTCTATTTCCTTGTTTACTATTCATCTGTTTGCTATTCATTTGATTTCTATTTTACTGTTTACTTGTTCACTTAATGAACAAAGAAGCAAGTGAATGAACAATTAAGGAAACACTAAGTAACTCTCCCAGGATGGATGTATGTGGATGAGTAAGATAGGGCCTATACTCACCAGTGAATCGCAGCCATAGGCAGCGGTGTGCGAGATAATAACTCGTTGTGCCGGCAGTTCCAACGGATCGAGCTTTTTCTTTGCTGGTCTACCGCCCCACTGAGCCACCTTAACAATGACCAGGGAGCCATTATTGATGACATCGTCGTCTACATTAAGAGTTTTGGATTAGCAGAGCACAAAAATGCTCAAAACAATGGTAGTAATCATATAAAGGTAGGTAATTAAACGATTTTCAAGGAAATATTTTCCAAAGAATTCGATTGCACTTATTAATATTTCATTAACGATTAAAGTCTGTATAATTAAGACTTTGTATGCTTACGAAGAACTGTCTAAAGAAATGTTTTATGGATTGTATATGATTTGTACGTAAGGAATTTTAATGCAGAATTTTAAATTAATGGAAAAGGGAAATTTTTCATTAAAATTCTTTAAAATGTTTATATAATATAATAACCTTAACTTATGAAAAACTGAGCTAAAGCTACTTAAATCAACTTTTAAAAGAATATTATATTTTTTTGTAATATGTAAGTATTTTTTTGGTGTAAATATATTGACACTACCATTGTTTTAAGCGCAAGTTTAGTTGTGATGCTCGATTCACTGGCATATTCCATTCAATTAAACTTTAGGCCACACTTTTGATTCATGTTTCACTTCACAAAATCAGAAACGCGCAATTCGAGTAGCCAGATGAAGAATGTACCGACGCACAAAACACAAATAAATGTCTGGTTATATACAAGATGAGATTATAAATGGGTTATATATTACATGCATGCAGTATTTGGGGGGAGATGGGTTAAAGCACGATCGCCAATTCGATTTGTGGTTAGTAGGAAGCACTTTCGCACACTGAGTGGGGGGACAAAACTGTACCTATTGTTGAATTGATTGGAATATTTTGTCTGGAATCGTCGACATCGCTGAGCTTACTTTGGTTCAACGTCTTGCCGAAGAGGTTTGTGGTGGTGCCCAGCACAATGACCAGAAGCGTGGTCAGCATCACAAATGCCACCGCTATTGTGAAGGCCTTGCGCCCAATAGTGTTGGGCAGGAACGGGCAGAAGGGTGGCGTTTGGGCAGGATCATCAAGTTTTGAGCCTGAAAAATGGGTGTTAAAAAATGGGTTAGTGAATGAAAGTAATTAATGGAAATTGTTTTATAATCTTCTTTTTGTATATTCAAAAAAATCTTGCTCAATTTCATAACAATAAGTTTTAATTATTCTATAGGTCCGGTTTGATATCCACTGGAACAAATGGAGATTTACCATAATTTATTTTAGTTTTTTCATTCTATACATAAGAATGTATATGTAGCCTTGAAATAAATTTATCAAAAAAACGTTTTAAAATTCAAAAAGAAAATAATTATTTATGGAAAAACATTTATAGGTCAGAGTTCTGCAGGCTATTGATCCAAAGAAAACTCTTTAAGTTAAAGGAATAAATTAAGGATTTTTTTAAATATATTTGAAATTTGGAAATATATAATGGGACTAAGATCCATGAATTTTGAAGGCTTGACTAAACAGAATTTCGGTTTTTTTATTTGCAGAAATAAAGAAGACGATAAATATTGATATCTATTTGAATGCAAATATTATTATTTTTATGAAAAAATAATAATCAATTGAAAATAATAAATATTATATAATAGATTTATATATTTTCCTCTTATAATATTATCTCTTACGCTTTTCTAAACCCTGTTCAAGGATCTCCAAACGCTTTTCGTGCTCCCGCAAGCACTTTTCCAGCCAGTTGCTCATTTTCGGGGCACTTTGAGCCTGTGCCAGGCAAGTATCGCATTTCCATCGTAAATTTGGCAACGTATCTAGCATTTTCAGTTGGTCTTCACTTAAATTTGTGCATTTTCGGTGGCAAAAACGACGACAAAGCCCACTATCACACTCAATTTGGGACGAGGTGTCCACGATTAAATCGTGACATTTTAGGCAATATTCAAGCGCGTTCTTCGACATTTCGCGATCGCTCCATATGAGCAACTGAAGCCGATCGGCGATACGTGAATTGGGTACTTTTTCCTACCAGTGCGTACTATATATATGTACATATATATACGTTCCTGTTTAACGTTTGCATTTAGCAAGTAATTAAGTATACAAAGGGGAAAAAACCCCCCACCCACAGGGGAGCATGCGGAATTTATTTTTTTTCGGTTCTCGGGGAAGCACCTTGTTGGGCTTGAGGTTTATGTAATAAGAGCGACTAACTAACAGCAAGTAACTAAATTTACACCTAGTTTTAACTACAATTGGATTCGGTTTTCGCTAGTCGCCGCTTAATTATGGTAATTGTGAAAATCATTCAAGTAAACAATTGCATGCGGAGGCAGCTGTTTTTTTTTCCCCTCGTATTTACCCGAAGTTTTCACCAGTTTGATTTACGACCTGAGGAACCTTGAGCAAATTTTCTTATTCGTGAATGAAATTCTGTTTTTCTCTTATTGAAAATATAGATCGTATTAACATAAAAGAACTGGTTGAACTGCTGTCGATTTTATCTCTTGCAGAAAATGGTATTCATTGTGCAATAAAAATGACATTAAACTGAAAAAAATCCCCTATACCTTCGGAGCTAGAGCTCCCCTTACGAATATGTCGACCTATTTATGATAATCGCGGAAGCGAATATCACGTATGGGGGTTTCCAAAAATGCTCATGTATTTTATTCTTTTATTTCATAGAATCCATAAGTGCTTATGTATTTTATTATTTTATTTCATTGAATTATTATTATTTCTTTTTAATTTAATATTCTTATTATTTGTAAATCAAGCTCACTCCAATGATTTTTATGTTTATTTTGCTTAATTAGGCAAAACAGTATCATTTAAATGAATTTTAACTATGAAGCTTTTAATTTTTAATAACAGTCCGACTAATTTTCTTCTTATTTTTTATACCATAATTATTTGAGGATTTTAAGGTATTAATAAGTTCTTTGCCTTGGTTTTACTGATCGAAGTTTTAAATTTTAAGGTATCTGATATTCCAGCTTGATTTTACGTACCAAAATGTTAGTTCTTATACCTTTTTGGTAAACTACCCTCCCTGCAATGCATTTATTTTTTTATTCCAACATTCCTTTTTATTCTAGTTTTCGATATGTACTATTTGTTCTATGCGTATGTCATAAATTTAAGAGCTTTGGGGCCATCTGCTTATCCAACATTCGCAGCACGGTTGTTAGAGGCGGCCAACTGTCGATACTGGAACTGCCTGACCGGGTTGGGTAAACAAATCGCCACACGCGCTCAGAATCGCCCAATAAAGCAAACAAAATCGAGCCAAGGTAAAGACGGAGCAGGAATGTAAACAAGAGATTAACAAAGCTAAAGCAGCAGGAAATAGCAGCAATATATATATAACAAGCTAGTAATTCTGTATATAATTTTTAAAAAATATTTTTACTCACCCGGTGCATTGCCATTGGCCGTCGTTTCTCCATTGAAGGCGGGATTATCCTGACCGCCTCCTGGACCCTCGCCTGGTTTCCACTTGTCCCGGTTATCGATGAGGAACTGCTGTATCGTGACGGGTCCCTCATAGAAGTGCTTGTCACCGAAGGTCACGTCCGTGGAGTTGGTCAAAGCGATGCTACCAATTCCCTGGGTGGCTCCTCCTGCTCCGCCCGCTGCTGTGGGCGTGGCCAGAGCCAGATTACCATTGAGGATCTGCTTGGCCACCACGCCCGCCTCCAAGGGTGTGGGCGGTGGTACTTCTGACTGACTTGGCGTCGCCACCTGGCGACTTAGCACCGTGAGACCCTGATTGAGGTCGCGCAGGTGGGAGCTGTTGGGCGGGTAGGTGACCTGGTGACCCAGCTTCTGGACCGTAAAGTCCTCCGGATCGGCCTCCGAATCACTGTCAATACAACTGGAGTCGATGGCATTCTCATCGATAGACACCACCGATATGGTGGTGCTCCGTATGGAGACCGTCGGCGAAGAAGATGACTTTCCTCCGGCCTTGGTTATATTCACAGTATGTTCGATGCTGATACGCTTGGCCTCCGTCGCGTCCGCCGTATCCCTCGTATCCGTCTTCTCTTCCGCCTTTGATTTGCTGTGTGGCTCAGCCGCCTCTTTGGTCTCCTTATCCGGCCGGAATGACGCCACATTATCAATCAGTATAACCCCGGAGTCCGTGGACGAGGTGCTGCAGTTTTTGGAGGCGGACAGATCGATGGTTCTGCTGCTGGGACATTGATTCATTTCCCTTTCATTGCCGATCAAATGCATGTCGAATC
Source organism: Drosophila ogumai (assembly GCA_018904815.1). Taxonomy (NCBI): domain Eukaryota; kingdom Metazoa; phylum Arthropoda; class Insecta; order Diptera; family Drosophilidae; genus Drosophila; species Drosophila ogumai. The sequence continues at coordinate 45,586 of JAEIIJ010007529.1, forward strand.
CGTCACGTAAGCCCGATCTCTGGATCTCCTTATGATTATCTTAGATGACTTGTGTGTTGGCCTTCCCACTTAGCAGATTGGATATAACATTTTCGCCGGAATAAGCACTTTATATGGCAGGTCGGCTGACTGGGTGCAGCTCTGGCAAATATCACATCATGAGCACATCTGCAAATAACTTTTTGATAATTAACTTCTTGATAAGGGAGAGACAGTCTTTGTTTTCTGGGATTATCTTCTCTGAATATTTATCAGAGTTTAAAGTTTTTGCTTGAGTATTAAATATTATCTTTATACAACACACTATCACTTTATTTATCGCTCAAAACCAATTGAAACTGTTCTTATATTATTTATCACTTGCTTTATCACTTCACTAATTACAAATGTTTTCAATAATCTTTTTATTGCTCTCGAAGTCCATTAGAGTTGCCAGTCTCATTGTGATTTATTCGTATAATCAACGCTTTTAGTTCATGTATACACGATGCCTGATAAGCTCTCGATTGCCTAAGGGCCCGTCTATAGAGTTCAGTTTTTCAGTTTTCAAAAGGGTATATATATAGCTACTGCCGTTTGTATAATTAAGCTATACGGGTTTTGCACAGTACATATTGTATACCCCTCAATTCGATTCATAAAGTTGGTCAATAAGCGTCGAGACTCTCACGAAAGCGAGGCTTATGCAAATTAGCCACAATCATTGACGTAGTAAATTGCCTTTAGTGGATTCCGAGAAACACAATACAGACACTTGCCACTAGTAGTAGGGTATTTATTTATTTATTTTTCGATTATGTAGTTGAAAGTTCAAATCATATTTGGTTTGGGTTTCTTTTTTATGCTAAATTTGTAACCATTGACGTACACAAATATTATGATGTTGTCTTGAAATGATTAATTTTTGAACCACTTGAAGAGTTTTTACTTTAAGACTTTATATTGAAGGAAACGGAGTTATAAAATATAAAATCAAGTTTGTAAAAAAAAATAAAAAATGTAAATACATTCAAAGAATATTAATGGTATTTTTAAAAGTTTGTGGTTTGTTTTATTTTCGTTTATTTATTTTATAAATTACTATAATATAAATTATGTATAAATTATGATATCTATTTTGTATTCTTTAAAAATCTAGACATTTTTTGAAAGTTAATCCAAAAATATTTTGTTTATTTTATTTATTTTCCCTAAAAATTCAGAAAAGTTCTGATTTTGTTTTGAAAACCTCTAGAATCTTACTTGGTTTATACAAATTTGTTACTTTAAAACCAAAATTGTTTTTATGTTCTTGGCATTTCATTTTAATTTTTATATTCCTTACTTTTAAAGAAAACTTTCAAGTCTTGATTATATATCGAACACCTTTCCTATATACGACTTTATTTTAGACATGACATCTTGTCTGAAGTTGCCAAAGACAGTAACTCTCTTTCATGGAATTCACAGAACCCTGATAAAACCCAGTGTGTGTTGTACCCATAACAATATCAAAGGGGTTCGGGGCTCTGACTTTCTATATACATTTAGTATATCGATGTGCTGGAGTTGGCACAGAGCGGGCTCGCTCTGAGATAACACACACAGAACGAACCCAGAATTCCGAGCACTGAACAACGACAATGGCTACAAATGAGGTACGGAAGGCACCGAATGGCACTCGGAGTTCGCTGAGCGCACCAATACAGGCTTAGGGAGGGCGGCCATTGTCGCATACCCGCACACACACAGACAGACAGACACAGAGATGGGAGCCCGAGTCTTTGTTGCCAGAGTTTGGCGAGAGATAATTATTACCAGGTCTGGTGTTTTACGTGTTTTCAAAATTATCATTAAATATGTGATGTGCCTATGTGCAAATTAATTGATTTCCGAACGTGTTTTGATAGCTTTTGATTTTGCTTCCAGGAAATTTGAGCAATTTTTGTTTTTCAGTGAGTTTTTCACAGGTTTTAAAATTGTTATCATTCACAATTAACATTTCTCAGCTTAAACAGCCATTTGTAAACATGAATTAGGTCCCGCTTAAATGATTAGTTTATAAATCACTGCCATATTTTAAGGTGTGTTGTATTTTGTGACCACTTTTCTTGTTTTTTTTTTACGCACTTCCATTTGCCGACGAACCCGTTGCAGCACGTAAATATTTGAGCCCGTATACTATATGTGAGAAACTTGTAAATTTGTATTGTTTTGTATTTTTTTTCTGTCCGTTTTCGCGCCAATTCAAAATCGGTGAGCAGCGGCGCGTTCGAGGGTCTCTGATCAACTGAGCGGCGATCAGATCGAAGCGGTCTGAAAACCCGGAGCGTCTCTGTGCGATGAAGGCGTGTGGGAGCGCTCTCAAAAGTCAGAGACAGAGATCGCTGAGCGGAGAGCATTCCGCGAGCGGATGGGTGTTTATTATTTAACCAAAGCTACTCGATTCGAGTCCGATTCGATCCTACTGCAGTCGAACTCGTTTCAGATTTGCATTTTAATATTATATGATTTTCATCATGAGGCTGGAAAACCTTGCCCCCAAATCTGATATGAAAAGCAGGTGAAATAATCACATTCTTATCAATTTTAATAAAGATTTTTAATCCTCAACAATTTAGATTGATAATTGTTATTAATATGAATGTTTTTATAGTTTAAAGCATTATGCACGTGACTATCTTTTTTTTTTTTAGAATGTATTATAGATAAAGTATAAATTTCTAAAGTATGTACATATTATTTAAAAAGTAATAAGTTAAAACAACAGTTAGTGATAGCCATTGGTAATTGTTTGTTTAAATTATTATTTATAAAAATAATATATTCAAAGAATATTTATTTATTCTTTGAATTGATTAAACTAATTTTTAATTTGTTTTTCAAAATATTATTTATAAGAATTGTTTATAAATATTACATGATGCAAAATACCTAACCTTTTGTTTACTAAAAAAATTTGTATTTAAAATTAAACATTAAATAACATTTATTATACAAATTATTTTCAAAAAATTTGTTGTTATCTTTTAAATTCTACATATGTTTATTTTAATAAATTATACTTTAACAAATTTTGTCTCAAAAAGCAGACAATCATAAATAACCATAAACTTAATTTATTAAATTGTAAAGTATTTACATTTTGTTTATTTAATTTTCTTTTTTTTTTATGACACAAGAACCTTTTGATTTACCTATCATGTGATCATTTTATAGACAAGAGCAATAAAATAGGTGCTATTTCTAAAACTACAGAGTTAAGTTAAGTTTATATTTTCATTAATTAAGCGAGGAGTTTGGATAAAAATAACTATTAAAAATTAAAATATATTTAAAGGGAATATATAATCTTTATATATAATCTTTATTTAAGTAGAAAAAATTAAATTGGAATGTTTTTTCCATTTTCAAAGTAAAATAATAAATTTTTATGGTAATGAGTAAGTAATGCAACCAGTAAATAAATTTAAAAGCAGCTAGAATACAAAAAATGTACTAACATAGCTTTAAACGTTTCTACAAATTAAGCCTTAATCACAAGCCTAAATCATAAGCCTTAATTTCTTGTTAAAGGAACAACTTTTCCTTTACCTCGAACCGGTTTGTAACGGTGACTCTGATACCAAGAATATCAAAGTATTCCGCTTAAGATTCCTGCATTTTCAGACCTGCATTAATTTGGTGAGCGCGCCTTTCGGTTTTTCCGTGCGTCACTAACTCAACGAACCTGTTCTCAATTTCGGGTTTTTTATATATATATATCTTCCAGATATTAGTCAAATTAATAATGATCTTTCTAGCTAACACGCCCCGCGTCTGGAGATCTCTCTCTCTTGCGGTAGAGATCTCAGGTGCTTCAAGTTCTCGCCATCCGCCTCCGGTCCACCTGACGATGACTGTTTGTTTTTGTTTAGTCGTCCAGACAGACACATAGTTGTATATATATACTTATTATTTTTTTTATTTGTTCAACCAATAAACAACACAAAAATCTCCGGCTCTCTCTACCGGTACAGGCACCGCAGTGTGGGCAAAAATATTGTTGAACATTTTAAATTGCGCTACCATTTCCGAGAATTGTTTTGTTTGTGGCCAGAAATCGGTTTTTGGCCATTTCACATTGTTGTGCACACGTTTTTTCATCATCCGAACTCCGGCCAAACTTCGGTTTGACCCATTGTAGTTGGGTTGAAAAAATATTTAATGTAATTATAGCCAAGCGCGTTCGACGATCGGTGATAGTCTCACTACAACAAAAAAAACTATACTATATACGCCCGGGAAACCTTAGTTGATGGAGCATTGTAACGAGCAATAAATTGGCGGAACGAATTTCAGATATGCTTACCCAGAAAGCCAGCTTTTCGTGACCAGGAAATTTTAAACGAAAGTTTAATAAATTTAAATAGAAAGTATAGTATTTTATTTACTTTTTCTTTTATAAAATGATTATTTATTTTATAAATTCTAAATAAATGTTCTTTCAAGCTTCTAGCTTAAATTCTGATAAGAATTTTTTTTAAATGCCATAAATTATATGAGCAAAGTTCAAGTTCAAGCTTTAATGCTTTCTTAATGATGCTAACCTGGCAATAAATTCTTTGTTGACCCATTTTATAATGCAGAAAATACTCTACTAATTGTAGCAAATCATTTCCAACGAAATATCTCAAGGTAATAATATCTTTGCATAAGCAACAAAAATCAATCATTAAGTTTATTTTTATGCTATACACCTTTACGCACATTTTCCTTCTTTCTTTAATTATTATTAATTATTAGACTTTGCCTGCTTCACCCGTCCATTCGCATTTGTTTGTTACACGTGCCTGAGTTTTGGCCAAGTTCGTTCCGCAGTGTTAGTATATTTTGTTTTTGGTTTAATTAATGAATGGGAGTGCTAATTTAAAGAGGTTTTTGCTTTTATATTTATTCTATGATAAGAGGGGATTTACCAACGACCTTTGCGTTTGCTTATTTACTTTGGGAAATGTCTTTATATTATATCAAACATTGCGGGGCAATTTCCAGCAATCTTCCACGATGGAAAGTACTTAACTTTTAAACAATATATAGTTTCATTAATATATATTGTATATTAATTATCTTGAAAACCAGATAAATGACAAAGGCAGCCCCCCTGATGAGCACAACATCGTCAATACAAGTGAATTGAAGCCATCGATAATGATGTTGTACTTGCGCACAACCATTGAGATGTATATATAGACAGTTGCGGTCAAGAAAATAGTACTAAAATCTGTGATTATTGAAAATATAATTAAATTCTCATTTAAATTTTATTTAGGTATTAAGAGTTTTATTATTTCCACCTCTGCTGTCTCTGTGATGAGTGTTAAATCCAGTCTATATGGCGGTACTGGTACTGATAGCTCTCCCATCTGCGGCTTGGGAATTTCCAGCTTTTCTCTGAGCGACAGTTGAAAAATAAAACAACTCTCAGAGACATTCAGAGAGCTCGATCTGCTCTGCTCTATAAATAAATAAAAACCCGGCCGCTCTCAACCTGTTTTCTGGGTTCCAAACCCAATCCCCCAGTGTCCCAGCATAACCGATTAAAAGAAAGCCCGCTTCGCCTTAGTATACGTATTAAGTATATAATTTGTGCTTGGCTACACTTAGGTGGTAAAAAGTCTGTGACGCTGTTGGCTCTACTGCTTGCCCATCCAAGATTCCGGTTTCATTCCCAGCTCGATGCCACACGCCGGGGCCTCGTCGTCCAAACCGCAGCCGTAGAAGTGCGGCCATTTACGGATCTCCTGGTAGACATAAGCGCCCGGACTTTTTGTTGTCTTGGTCTGGAGAATATAAAAGGGTGAAATTAATTAATAAATGATATAAAAATAATGGGGATTACGAAAATTTAAATATTGTAAAGCGTAAATTAGCTCATTGTTTTTTGTTGGTTCATTTAATTTAATTTAATATTTAATAAATTAAAATAAATATTTCTAAAATTATATATAATATATTAAAAGTACTCTCATGCTATACTCTCTATTTTTACCCACCTGATTTTGCCCCACCAGCTTGTAATCCACCTCGAGATAGTTGTTGGCCACTGCATGGGCCAACAGAAATTGGACACCTTCCAGTTGCTTGGCTGAGGGCCTAAATCGGCCGTAATCTCCCATAAAGGTAAGTGCCAGTGTTTGGTTCGCATACGTGTTGGCCCAGTCCCAGCCGCGGCCCACATAGATGTTGCCCTCGTCAGAGACCTGGTCGAAACGAATTCGGAAATTCGAAAATTCGTCAATTTGCGTAAGCGGAAAGCGAAATGCCCGAAATGGCAGGTAAACGTGAGGGGAAGATAAATTTACAAACGGGATTTCTTTTGAAAAATACACTACAAAAATATAACATTTACAAGTAATACTTAAGGTAAGTGTAGAGATTTTATTTAGGTTAAAATTAGCCTTTGTTTTAATTTTAAGTATATAGAGGCTTTGGTAAAAGTTCTCTTTTTATGTTTATCAGAAATTCGTTATTTAAAGATTACTTACATAAAAATTAGACTGAATATCCGGCAGACCCTTCTCTGCTATGGCCGAGTCCTGGATGGTGCGCATCTTGATGGAGCACTTGTAGATGTTTTCGCAGGGCAGCGACTGGACACCGACGTGCGTGATTAGGACATAGGAAATGGGTCGCTGCAGGGGAATATTCAAGGCTGGAGTGGTCTTGGCCGCTCCCCACTGCTCCCGATCGATGACCAGGTGTCCGTTTCCTAGATTCGGAACTGTGGAATTGGTGAATTGGCTATGAGAACAATTACGAGTCGGTTCACTTACACGTATCGTGATCGTAGTTATTGCCAAAGAAAATTGCCTTGTTACTGGGCACCACAACGTCCTGACGCGAACGATTGAATTCCACGTAGAGTACTATTAGACCGGTGGCCAGTACCAGCAGGATCAGTGTGATCAAGAGGGTGGTGTTCCTTGTCAGTCGCTTCGATGGTGACTTATCGCGGCCATGGTGGGCGCTGCCACTCCCATTTCCATGGTTGCTGTTGATTCCTAAATTAGCGAAAGTTAATTAGCATTTGCTCTGCACAGAGAAAAACTGAATACATATGATAATTTTTCAATGGGTAAATTAACATATTAAATTGCGTAAACAATTTGTAGGCATTAAGCGTCAAGGGTTTGTTTTTATTACGAAAATTATGATAAGGGTTGGGTGAATATTAAGAGATTTATGGATTTATAGCATTTATATATCTTTCTAATAAAAATTTATATATTCCCATTATTTAATTTAATCCTTTTTACTTAATCCCATA
>JAEIIJ010007538.1:0-15045 GCA_018904815.1 Drosophila ogumai
TTACTTATGGTTTTGAGTAGTTTTAAAAAATGTTAAACTTATTAGAGTTTATTTTTACCCCTTGATAAAAGATAATAACAAGGCTATTGAGAGGTCGTACACAACTCAGGATAGCTTTAGCATGCCATTAATTATAAAATATGCATAAACTCCTTTCTGACTACTATTATATTCATAGTATAATATTTTTAATAGTTATTATTATATAGGTAAGCATACCTTTCATACTGAATGTTAAGTGGAAAGAATGTGAAAAGACCGTAGAAACATTTGTATTTACAGTTTATCTATTTTAAAGGCTATAGTTGTCCCACATTAGGGATTTAAGAAGCCCCTATATCTTCTTTATAAACTTTGTATGGTTGTATCCCTTATAGTTCAGACCTAAAAGGGTAATTTTAAATCAGGGAGCTAAATAATATCTTCCGGAAATTTCTGGGTACCAGAAACATATTTATGTAAAATGTAAATTATTTTAAAGTTTATTTTCTTTTATTTTGAACTAAGATAAACAATATAGAAACATACTACTAAATTTAGTAATTTAAACAATTCAATTGAGTTGTGTGTTTAGTGGTTAATATATATATTTATTATTTAAAATCATTTTTAAAGCTCTTGCACTAATAAACCATATTTATTCTATAATCGTTTTTAGAAAAATTATTAAAATGTTGTTTATATGTTTAAAATAATCTATAAATATAATATAATCATAATCTACATGAGGTTGTGGCACCATCAGTAACAATTTTAAAAATAAAGTTCCTTGTTTAATAAATGTTGTAAACCTTAACTTTGTGAACTGTTTTATTTTGTAAAGAAATCCCTCTTTAAGATTGACAATTTTATAGAATTTTCGCTCATTTCTGCATATGTTCAAGCTCCCCATCACGAGACACGCTCATCACTGGCCAATGGATTGGCAAGACTTTGGGATCGCTTGGCCTGGGCTGGCTCGGCCTGATCTGGTCAACTATGCAACCGGCAGCCTGGTGACTCGAACTTGACTTCACCTGGCTTGATCTTGCGCCCGTTTCTTAGCCGCATAGCTCTGGGTCGCCACCGGTTGGCTCTTTCTCCATCTCCATCTCCAGCTCCCATCTCTCCGGCTGCCTGGCAGCCTCCTCCCGGATCTCCTCCTCGTGGTCGTCGTCATACCACTTTATCCGCGGCGCTTTGTGCTGGTCTCGTTGTTCTATTGGCAAAAAGGAAGTTAGAAAAATGCTCTGGATTCATGGATTCAATGCCTCTCTTCGGTGGCCTTAAGTGAATTGTGCTGGATGCTGCCAGCTGGGCCTAGATATCGGGATCCCAACCAGGGAGCATGCATGGATTTGTTCTGGCCCAATGTCAGGGAGCTTTACGACAGTCGATATTGAATTAAGTTGGCAATAGTGAAAGTTTGCTTAAGAGAAAAGTTTGGGGAGATTTTCCAGGTATGGAAATTTATTTAATTTTAATATATCGAACTATTAAGATAAAAGGACATAATAATTTAATAAATAAATATCCTGAAATAATAAAACTCTATGAAATTAATTTATTAAAAATTTCGAGAACTTTTAAAGGAGCTCCAAAAATATTCTAAAACTAAAATGATTTTTATTCAAGTTTTAAAAGTTATTGGGCAGAGCTATAAACTTTCTTTTACCGAATGTAACTTTTTGTTCTCAATTCAAGTAACCCTGTATTTAATAAATCGACTTAAATCTAATATAAAATTTTAATTTCTTCGATTCCCCAGACATCTCAATCCTTTTTTGAATGTTCATCAAACATATTTGGCCATCATAAAACACTTTAGAAACCGATTTAATTTTTGGCTTTGAAAGGTTACCAGGGGCTTGAATTTGTGGTAGACGATCGTGGATCTCATTATTTTCAATGCCCCAAACATTAGTTGCCACAAAAGGGCAGAGGAAACAACAGAATCAAGAGAAATATGAAATTCCTGTTGCACTGCAAGGAAAGGAGAAATTTAGCCATTATTTAATATTATATTATACTTCATTGGCACAAATTATTGTTACTACAATTCCAGGAGCCGAATTATTTATTAATACTCTTAGCCATATCCTTGGACTTTAGAAGCCATTTATTATAATTCCTATATTTTCCGGATCGTAATTGTATGCTGGCTTTTGTAAATCATTAATAAATACAGTTTTCTTAGCGTGTGATCCAATTGGCTCTCGAACTCCCAACGTAACCGGTAGTCGGTGTCGTGGCTCTTTGGCTCGCATTCACATTCAGTGGCCACAGGCACTTCTCCACTTGGTCGTGGCCCAAACCGCCGCCTTGGCCAACGCCATCGCCGGCGTCGTCGTCGTCGTAGCCATCGTCGTCACCATGTCGTCGGACTCTTGGACAATGTTGCTATGTTGCTCTTATTCCAGAACATGACCAGTGTCCAATGGGAGGCCACGGAGGAATGCCTTAATTCAGGAATTTAATGAAAAATGCTCTATGAAGCGGTGCAGCAAATTAAAAACAGAAAAAAAGGAAGCAGCAGCAAGCAGAACACTGGGCGCACAGAAGCCATCGTCGAGGAGTGCAGGGGAATGGGAACAAAAAGGTTAAAATTAAAATCTGCGCTCACTTGTTCATCTCAGCTAAGCACTTCTTGTTCTTCGGTATACCCTGTATTAAATTAGATTGGTAGGAAACTGTGCTTAAAGGGTTGGTAAAAATAGGTAAACCCAAAATAAAGGCTTGATCAGGATTAATTTTCGTTCTATTTTTATATATTCAATTTCAAACCGGAGATCTCTATAAAGACTAGAAAAGGGTGTTTCTAAAACGTTAGCAATGCTTATCAATTTCTACGCTGAGTATAATTTTACATATTTCTCGCTAAAACCCGTTGGGAATTATAGTAGGAAGACCCCCCAAGGTGTCCTTAGGAATTTGTTTCTATTCAAAAAATTCTGGGGCTTTATTGACCTACTTTTTAATCTTTATAAATATATATATTTATTAAAGGTATGCAATAAATATTCCCGGGTATTTAATGATGGCGGCTTACCATTAAAAGATTTTCTTAAGTGTATATTTTTTTAAATTAATGTACTAAATTAATGGCTCTTAAATAAGTTAAAACAAAATCCGATCACTTGTAAGCACTTTCTTTCGGAAAATCCTTTCAAAAAGGGTATATCAAAAGCGATGCCTGGTATAACGCCTCCTGACTTGGATTTCAATCCCGGCGCGATTCGCTGGCTGTGAGCTTGGAGCTGTGAGAGCGGTGTGAGATCGGTGGCAGGTGATGCCGATGCCAAAGCCGCTGCCACCGCCTCAGCCTCAGCCTCGGCCACTGCCGATGCCGTTCAACTTTGAGGTTGAGTGGCTCTTGATGCGACCGACCAAAGTTGACCACCAGTTCCAGTTGGTTGTGCGAGTGTGTGTAAGTGTGCGGAGTGGTCGCTGCTCTCTGCGCCGAGCGTTGTAAATTACATTTTCCAAATGCTTTTGCCATGTCGGACCAAAAAGCCATGTACATATGTGGCATAAAGGAGCGGCCGTAGCTTCGGCTCCGCTTCCGTTTTGATTTGGAACACTTGTTGCACTCGCCCCGCGCCCTGGCTCTCCGCCTTATGGATTTGTCCTCCGGCCAGAGGAACAAGCTCAAAACATTCGTTCCTTGGGGATATGTGCACTCACAGATACTCGCACAGCACCGATGTTCCTACATGGATTCCAACATGGCATTTGGGATGCTCCTCTTCTCAATTCGATTCGTTTTTGTTTCTTTTTTTTTTTTTTTGCTGCGTATTTAAGCATTTTGTTGTTGTCCTGGGATTGGGAGAAGGCTCAGCCGGGTAGCCTGCGTTGATTATGTTGTTGTAGTTTGTCCAGATTGTTGTTGATTCGAGTGTTGATTGTTGTTAGCGGAATGGGTGAAAATGTGGCGGTGGCTCGATTAGCCGAATGGCAGATCCACTGGGAGATATGGCCGCGAATGGCGGTGGATATAAAGTAATAAATATATGGGTACTTATTTTCTTTAAATTTATATTCTATTTGTGGTTCGTCCCTCCATCTAATGAGAATTTAATATATAAAACACCAAAAAATATTACTTTTGAGGCATTACTTTTATTTCCAATTATAGAATTCGTTTACTTGCTAGTTTAAAATTAAATTATATTTAATTCACTCACAAAAGAAATATTTGAAAAAAATTTGCTGAAGCTTAAATTGATTGAATTGAATCCTTTAATAAAACGACTCCGGTTCAAGGATCTCATAGGTGGACAGCGGCATCACATCGTTACCAAAATAATTGGCTCCTCCTGGAGCAATCTCGGGCTGTGGCATATTGTAGAACCGATCGAGGAAGGGACTCCGCTGCATCGTCATCTTCCGCTTCAAAAAGAAGTGCCTCTTGGATGGCTTCCTCATGGGCGAGATCTGGTCCAGGATTTCGTTGCTCAACCGCCGCTCGGCCGGCAGGGAGGTGACCTCATTGTACATCGAGGATCGAGATCGGGGCCGGGCCCAAGCGATGAGGATCAAACAGGCCACGACCAGGATGAGAAGAGCGAGTTTCGAGCTGGACATCTTGACTGCTTGGCAGTTGCGATCTGAGTATGCCGAAGGAGTGAAGGACAAGGCAATATATAGGGCCAGGAAAGGGCCTCAGGTAGACCACAAGGAGTGAACCCTAAGTACTTTCTAATGACGCCATAAAGCCATATGTCACTAGGTGTGATCTACCTGAGATATGCCTTATTTTTGTTGTCAGTTAATGTTGGCAGAACTTTTCTTGAAGATTGTGCTAAAATAACAATTATATATACATATATCTCAAAAAATTTGAATAATAATGATAATACAAATAATTCTTCTACCTGGAATTCTTCGATTTAAACGTAAAGAATGTGGGCTTTTAGGAGGAACCCGAATAAGTACTTTAAAATCCATCAAAAGCCAAGTCTTTGCTCTGACCATTCCACTCGGGGCCATCACTTAACCCATCCACCTCATCAATCTTGGACATTTGGCTAACTATCCGCCAAGCAAAGCAATCCTGCCGGGACGGAGTCACTTAGGCCCCTCGGTCGGCGGCTCCACTCCACTCGAGGCATCAAGATCGGCTGGGATTGCACTGCCATTGCGATGCCATTTCATGTTAATCAAACAACGAAATCCATCAACAGGTGACACACACCGCCGTTGGAGCAGGCCAGGTGGGCGGTGGTGGCAGAGGAGGAGTAGCAGCAGCACTGAAGCAGGAGCAGGCGGTGGGCAGCCGCGACATCCAGCCGACATGTCCGTGCGATAATGGTGCTACTTCTCCCCTCGGTCCTCGTGTGTGTGCGAGTATCTAAAACAACTTCATTCACAAAAATCAGAACAGCAAAGAATAAAAATAAGAAATAAGACAGAAGCAAAGTAGCAGAGCATCTGCGAAAAGGAAGCTGGGCCATTAAAAATATCTTGTGGATGCCAAAGCGAGGCAGATAGCAGCCGCCAAGAGATGCATTCACTTGGTAGCATCATCATCATCATCAGCATCTACTTTGGCCTTACCTTTAGCTGTGGCTTTAAGTCCAGCCTTAGCTTCAGCCTCAGCTTCACCTCCGAGCTGCAGCTGCGGGGGCGGAGCCGTGAGGGAAAGGGGCGGGACAGGTCGCCGGACGGTGGCTGATTTGGTCGTTGGAGGCAGCCAGGAGGCAGCAAAGGGGCAGGGGCAGCAGCCAGGGAATAGCCAAGAAACATACGCCTAATGCCACAGTCATCGACATCCGCCATTTAGTTAATTAACCCCTTGGCAGCCCACGGGGTTTGGATTATTTCGAAGCAAAAGCAAGTGGAAGAGACAGAAAAATGTGCACAGGAAAGATGTAAATTTAGGTTAATAATTAATTGTTCTCTGAAAATAAAATATATATACAAGTTAAAAAGAAATTATAAATGAAAAATATGTTAGTATAGTACTATACTGACTTTTTAAAGTCTTATACAGGCAGTACATATTTTTAAAGACACCGAAATAATGGTATTACAAAAGGGTCAAAATGAATATGAAAATGTTAAGCCTTATATTCAACAGGGTTATCATTCTTTAAGTATATTTAATATTAAGAAGATCTGCAGTATATTATTTAATAATAACACATATAGACATTATTCTCAAACGTTAAGTACGAAGCAGGTACCACTTACCTACCTCAGTCACCAATGGGTTAATCCATCTCCCGGCACATTTGCCTCTTTTTCGCTCACTTATTTCTCCGGCTTCTGACGCAGTTGCGCAGTCTCAACTGTCTACATTTGTCGGCCTGCCTCTTTGCTTTCCCACCTCCTATCCTCCGGCCAGCAATCTTCTCCAGCTGCTGCTGCTGCTTCTTCGTCTTGTTCTTCTCCAGTCGATTGGATGTCCAGCTTTCAATTTGCAACATAAAGCATCTTCATCGTGGGCCGCATGAATGGGCAGAGCTGCCAGGCCGCGGATGAAGAGGAGCAGAGACGCAGGGGCCACCATCCATGGGTGTGGGCTGGGAGCTGGTTCTGCGCCTCCTCCTCCTCCTTCTGCTGCTGCTGCACCTCCTCCTCGGCTGCCACCAGATCCGGCATTGACGGTAGGCACTCAGGCGTGCCCTGGCGGTAGTCGCTGACCTTTATTGATTGCTGTTTGACCTCGCTAGCTTTTGCTGTTGCTGTTTGCGCTGTTACTGTTGCATCTCCTAACCATTTGTACTTGGCCGATCGCCGGCACAGATTGCACTTGGCCAGCACTCGGTGAAGAGACGGGCGATCTGAGCTCAGTAGGGGGGAAAGTGGATGGGGAGCGGTACACACGCCCACTGGCAGCTATGCTTTGTCGTTTTGCTTTCTGGCCTTTTGTGCAGCCTTCATTGTTACCAATTCGCTGTTCGATGCACTCTAAGAACATTTTAAAAGGGAATACTATACAATGCTATTTATTTGTTTTGTACAAATAATTTGGTAACCAAGGTAGTTTAAAATCATGAAATAAGAGATCTTTTATAAAGATGATATACATAGTTATATGATACTTGAATATTTCAGTATATAATACTAGATTTAATACCATTTCTTTTGTAAACTTAATAATGTAATCATTTTAAAATGTAAAATGCTTTAAAATTTACTTTAACTTTAAAAATGTTTTTATTAAAATATCAGGGTCTTATTTCCCTTCCATTTGTTGTGTGTAAAAATAATAATAGTATCAAAAAGAAAAATATTTAGTTGAAGGCTATGAAATGCTTTTTTTTTTAAGTAGAACTTCCGTTTTATAATCGTTTTTGGATATTATTTTAGGGTGTTTCCCATTTTCTCTCTCTGCTGGCAAAGTTCTTCTTGTTATTGTTGCTCCATTACCTCGTTTTCATGGCAGTTAATTTATATTCGATGCATCTCTCTATCCTTTTCGTTGAGCTGAGCTTTTTTCACTACTATTTTTTCCCAACTTCCTTTTTGACGTGGCTTGTGAGTTGTAGTTGTTGTTGCTGCTACTGCTGGTGGCGTTGCCGAAGGTCGAAGTCAGTCCTCGTCTTTTTCCACCTCCTCGTCTGTTGCTCCGTCACCATCGCAGTCTTCGTCGGTCGGTCGTCATTGACGCCTTTCTTTGTACTTAGTCTTCCATTTGCCATTTTGCCATGCAAAAACCGAAAGACAAAGGCAGGGCGAAAATAAACAAGTCAGCCAGTCAAGGGGTACGGTGTTTCGACTGTTTAATACCTGGTAATCAAAATGGTTGAACAATTCTTATATTAATAAGGACGTAATATTGCAAAATAGCTTCCATATATGACCTTTATTTTCATTTATAAAAACTAAATATTTTGCCCCACCTTATGGGGTCCTTTGTTTTTAACATTTTTGATTTTACTAATGTTCTGTTAGAAACTAAACTAATTATTTTAAATAATTTTTTTGCAATATTCTGGATTAAGAATAGAGAAGAGTTCTAAAAGTAGTTTATAATATAAGTCAGAACAAATTAACAAAAAAAGTCTTAAAAGAATTTTAATTTATAATATTTAATAAGGCTGATCATAGATACAATATTATTATATAATTTTAATGAATATGTCTTGAAAACTGCAATATTAAGACCAATCCATCTAGTAAAGTATAAAACACTTGAAGATTATACCCTGGTACCCTTTCAAGTGCCAGCTATTAAAACGCAGCACACTTTGGAAGCCCCGCATTGTTTGGCTTCTATCGTGTAGTTTGTTTTGTTTGACAGTTTCTATCTGGAGGGGCTATCAAGAGTCAGAGTTGGAGCTTCAGCTGGAGTTGGAGTTGCTCCCCGGGTAGGAGCTAGATCTGGAGTGGGAGTAGAAGTCAGACTAGCCGGAGTGGATGCAGCAGCCGCATACTGTCGTTTTGTTTGCTTAATTGTTTGGTTTCCCCGTTTCGAACGGAGGTGGAGCCCCTTTGGGCAGGGAAAATCGTTCGGTTCACTTTAGGTGGGGGCGATATTTTCCAGGGAAATAAATTAGCTGATTGAGGATAACCGTAGTTAGTGGAATGGGATGGCCATGGGATGGAGATCGGGATCAAATGGCGAATGGAATGGCGAATGCAAATGCAATGTACAAGTGAATTATCACCTCATGCACTGTGTCTCTTCGGGGATATGAGATATATCTTCATCTTGTCGGCTTAATGGGGGAACTGGACAGAGCTGCATGGGTCCCATCGGGAACACGATTCGCTCTTGTTCTAATCATATACCATATCATTATTTAAAGCGCATTTTAATCTTCTTCCGCTGGAATGAATCTTCTAAAAACTATAATTACACTGAGTAACAAGAAATGGGTACATACATTTTAGTCGAACTTGTCAATATAAAATTTAGGAAAAATATACGTTAAATCTCTAAAGTTTATATTATTACAGCACTAAAGGCATACACATACAATTAATTCGCAAATAGAGGTTTTTCTGTATGTGCATGGTTTAAAAGTGTATTACTCATACGTACCGTTGCCAAGTCAAACACTTTATTTTTGATAAAAGCGGCATAGATTTTATTTTCGATGTTTTGCCTTCTTTTTAGAAAACTACATCGTGAAAAAACGGGAACGGGAAAAATAAATTTCAACTGGCGTACATGACGTATGAGTGTTATTTTTAATATTTTATTTTAATTGATGATAAATATACAAACATATATTTTATAATTTTTCTTTTTATTAATTATGTTTATGAATTTGTTTTATGAATAACATCGTTACTCTTTTTTTTATTAACTACAAGTTGTCCATTAAAAATGTATTACCAATTTAAAAGTTACAACACTTATTATCTTAGTTTATTTGCTGGCCAGTGTAATTATTAACCGGCCTGACTTTAATATCACCAGCAAATCAGATCACTTCATAATGATAATAATCACTCAGCAGAAATAACCTGCTACACGATAAAGAGGAGCCCGAAAGAGCGAACGGTGGATCTCTTCGGTGTGGTGGAGCTCTTTTTCACTCAATCTCTCGTGTTGTTGTGTCTCTCTTAAAACAGAGCGTGCCAAACGGAATTCATTCATACGCCCAGTCGTCCAACCAGTTGGTGTTGTTGTTGCTGTTATCGCCACTTGTCGTGCTCCCCTCCAAATGCACTCTGCGCGAGAGCCCGGGAGAGTGGAGCCCACAAGAGAGAGCGCCGGAGCACGAAGGCCCCCAAAAGACGATCGATCGGTGGCTGCTGCTGCACAGTTATTTCTGCGACGCTCGAGTGCGGTTCGCTGCGGCAGCTCGCTCTCACTCCCTTCGTCCGAACGAATAAACAGTCAAACAATCATAATAAACGTAATTTAAACAATTAATCAAAACGCGACGATCGACGACGAATTGTTATTGCGATTGAAAGACATATACACATACACACATCAGAAATGTTTATTTAATTGCATGCCAGGCCAGCCTTAGAAACCAGCCACAACAACAGCAACAAGTGCCAGTGAAATATTGTACTTAATTATTACGTTCGAAAAAAGTACCAGTGTGAGCAGACGCGAGTGTTTCTGTGTATCAGCAGAGTGTCAGTGTGTGCGTGAGCGGCTTTATCAATTGCTCCACATAAAAGAAAAAAAATAGTTTGAATTGAAGTGTTTGACAGCGGCAGCAACCAGAATTTTGAAAAGGAGGGGAGACCATCGTCGCAGACCATCGCAGCTTAAAACGGTAATTAATACAAACACACTCTTGATTCGGCCATAAACAAATGATTCAGCAAATGTCCGCGCGCGAGCAACTGTAAATGCTGCGCAGCGAGACATTTGATTGAGCCGCCACAAATACAACCACAGCGATTACGATTACAAATTACACTTACAATTATTATCACAATTACATCTACGACGGCGGGTGACAAAAAGCTGCGTCGACGCATGCTTGCAATTAGTATGTAACTGTTTCGGTCCACCTCTGCCAGCGCTGCTGTCGACGTCCGGCAAAGTAGCACGCGCAGGTCTCTTTTTTCCTACGCCCATTTCCCCCTCATCTTGCATTCTGCCATCCGCTCTTCCGTTGTGCATTTGATTGACGTGTCGTCTCCCCCGCATATCCACAGTGACCTCTCTCGCAAGAGATAACGACTATCACAGAAAGTAGGAGAATTTTTCGGAGAAATTGGGATTTCCCGCGAGAATAACTCGCTTGACCAAAATACGTTATGTATTTGTAGGTATTTTTATTTATATCTTGTATAATAAATTATTACAGGATTATTTTCTATTTTAACAATTAAATAAATTTTTTTGGGTATAATATTTGTAATTTAAAAATTTTTTTTTAATTGAAAATTTTCCCAATATTTATTATATTCCCCGCTCGTAGGTAAATATCAAATAAAAAATATTACATACTTTAAAAAGTTTGTTTAAAAATTGTTGCGAATTTTTAAAGCCAACTTCAAAGTTAGAGCAGTTGATAGTTAAAAAAAAAGCTTTTGAAAATGAGCTAAAAATTTGACAAAATAATTAATATTTCAATCATTAATATTCAATAGTGAACCTGAAAAAAAAACTCTTTCAAATGTCAGGTCGCACCGTACTTTGCTTGGCCTTTATGACCATTTGCCTTGGACATTTTCCAAAGTATTATTTGCCATTTTGTCGCTTTCATTAATTGGCTTGCCTGTGAAATGGCTACCTGGCTCTTCCGCGCTCTCTTCGCAACGGTAAGTGCTAACTTGGCGCTCGCTCTCTCTGTGTCTGGGACCCCCTCTGCCTGCGTTTATCTGTCTCTCTGTTCGTCGCCGTACACTTGTTGCTTGTTCATTGTTTTTACAGTTTTTAAGTGGCGCTCATATCCGGCGTTTGCTGTTTGTTGTTGTTGTTGCTGTTATTTTATTTTTACTTTTTTGCGTTTGCTTTTGGGCCTGATAAGCGCACTCACCTTCACTTGGCGCCCCCCTTTGCCACTTTAGTAGTTGTTGTTTTGGCCAAGTCTCCGCTTACTTACAGTTATTGTTACAGTTGTCGTCGTCGCTGTTTATGTATGTATGTGTCTACACTGAACCTGCATTTTATTTGCATTTCGCATTTTTGATTACAGCACACATCTTCCTCTTGGCCAAATTCGCTGGCCTTGCCTTTCTTCGTTTATTTTTATAATTTCGTATTTGTCGCTAACTTAGTTCTGAACTAAACTCATGTGATTCAGCCGACGTTTTGTGAGCCGTAATGTCCAACTGTTTCTTTGGACCATGGCTCATTGAGCTCTTCGGAAGAATTGCCTAATTGGAATGTGTTTTTCAGCAGCTGGCTTTTGTTGCGATTGTTTGAACCTTTTTGTTTCTTTGAAAGCCAAATCAAAGTAATCAACGGACTTAAATTAAGACTTCTCTTTACATATCAAAATCATTTTGAAGAAAGAAAAGTCTTTAAATACAGGTATGGCGTAAAAGGATATTAATTACCTCAAGTAGTTTAGGGGAATATAGTATTATAACAGGTGTTTTGAAAAGAATGCTTAACAAGAATTTTAAAATATTGGTAAAATATCCGAGTTCGCTTATTTCTTAAATTTTGAAAAAGTTCAAGTACTTGTGTTATAAATAGAACAAGCAAGGCTAAATACAATAAATCACAATATTAAATTATTAACACTTTAAAATATGACCAGGATTAACAACGCACCACAAATTTCATATAATTTTATTTGTAATGAAATAAACTAAAATTCTACAACAAAATTAAACTGAGAGATAAAATATATATATCATTTATAGATGAACCCAATAATATAGCCAATATTAATAATTTAAACTTAATAAAGTAACGAAATCTATTTCCAACTAAACTATGATTGCTTTTGACTATTCATCCGTCGACCTATCAGTTTACTGCACTTCAGTTTTATTCATTAATGTCAGTGATTTTTCGAAGGTTATTTATGCGAATTTGCCAAGAGTTATGTGTGTGCTTTAACCCCCAAAAGAGACACGCGGCCGGGCCAAATGTTGATTAACCGATCTCTGGCCGAGATGCAGTGCATTTGCCCGGCTGTTGCAGTTGACGTCTCAAAGTTCAGAATGTGGAAAAAAACACATTTCGGTTGGCGTTTAATTAAAGTTCAGCACCTCACTCAACCCACTCGGCTAAAATCACGACATTTGCGATCATTAACACACAGGCAGGCACTCGGCGGCACACTGGCACTCTCTGTGGCTGGTTGGCACACACATGCGATCGAGTGTGGGCGCCCAGATCGGCACTCGATCATCTGGGGACGCTGGGAGACAGACCTATACAGCATACATACCATATAGAGTGGATGATGCTTTATGGAGAAATATGATTTCATGCGGCGGCTCAAATCAAACAAACCCCGGCAGCAGCAACGACAGCAAAACGTATTGTGGTGCGCTGCGGTCAGTGATTAACCTTAGGGTTCAGACAGCAGCGATCTTTGATCTGTCAAAAGATCAAATTATAAAAACGAGCAAAAAACAAAATCAGAGACCGTGGCAAAACGCGAACGATCGGTTCAATTATGAGCTGTGATCTCCGCGGCGAACAAAATAAACGCTGACAGAATGTGTGGCGAGTACATAAAGTAAACTTCAAGTTACCCCTTTTGCTGTTCGAGGATCGCTGTGATCGCAGCGGCAAGTTCATGTGACAAAAATGTCACAGTCAGCAAACGAAAAGCCAAAGACGAAACTTGGGTCCGATATCGGTTTACTCGACTCCCAAACTCATCTCAAAAATGGAAACAAGAGGGAACCGCGACGCGATCTTCGGCAAACAAAAACGCCCTCAATGCCCTCAAAGTGATCGTCACTTGCTTTTTATTATTATTATTATTATTTTTCCTCCTTATATCGGGGAGAACGGGTTATGGGATGATGATGAAGTTGCTGTGCGGCAGAGGTTCGTTTGTCTTCGTCAAATATTTACTTTGGAGTCCGCTAATGACATGAAACGGCGAAAAAAAAAATGCGAAGGGAGATGGGAGCCGCAGGAAACTGTTGAATTTGTTATTATTAGCATTTATTTTATTTATTATCTTTTTTTTACGATGCCAGCCTGGGGATTTTCTTTTCATTTTTCGCTTTTCGGCGGGGCCTCTATCGAGTGACAAGAGCGTTTGTGAGGTAAGCAGTTATGTGCCTGATTATATGATGATATCCGAGCCGCTTCTCACCCTCTGCGTGATTTTTCAATGAGCTTTGCAAATTCCATTCACTAAACGGAAGTTGAGACGCGACTTCCCAAAAAGGTCAGAATAATAATTTTCCAGAATTTCATCGGTTTTCGAGTTAACATTTTGTTCTTCGCTTTGGATTCCACTTAAAATGGAGAGTCAGCAGCTGGGGAAGAACAAATAAGAAACAATATGGACATTTCATCAGGGCTGTGCGTGCTATTCCCTCAATCTGGTTTACCTTTGACTCTCAGTTTGTTACCAATTTTATTTGGTTCGGTTCCAGACGCATAAATTTACTAATGGCCCGTCCAATACTTGTCTCATTTAAGATTTAATACTTCTACTACTTTTTCCCTAATTTTATTACATCGTTGTTGCTGTTTTAGGGGCTTCGTTTTGGTTTATAGCAGAAACGTGTTAATGCGTGCATATATATTTTTGTTAATTTCTTGACTTTGTTTTGATTTTTAATATAAATATTTATATGCAATGAATGAAACGTCTCTAGGCATTTTTCCCATCTTTTTATGGCTTACACAGGTTTTGTTTGTTTGTATATTGGAATTGGATTTGGTTAATCCGAGACTGGGTCTGGCTTTGGTAGGTCAAGAGTTGAGAGATGCCTTCAGATACATAAGTGGGTGAGTGAGCAGCTGGTTGAGCTGGACTGGACTGCTAAGATATTCGGATTGCTGAGATGAGGGTCAATGGGGCTGTGGATCATCCATGACTTGGATTATGCATGGGGAATAAGCAAAGCAAAACAAACGAACGAATCTAAATATATTTAATTCAATAATATTTCTAAAGAATTTTAAGCTGTTATTTAAAATCTATAATTTTTGTTCATTTTTCACAATCGCTTTAGTAGCTATTGTAGTTAATCATAAGAATATTAAGAGTTGAGTTATTCTTTTACCTATATTACAGTTAATCTTACCCAAATGTATATTTAAAGATGCCAAACTATAACCAATTTAAAGGACTCACGCTATATAACAATCCCCTAACGATGCATGTTTTATGGTCATGCTGCCATTGGTTGCTTATAAGGATATTATTTCAAAGTCTTCAGCACACCACTTTCCTCCGATCTTGCAGCACGCAAACAACATTGTCAGTCATGACCATAAACACTCGGCTCGGTCCGCTTCCGCCTCGTTTATGTTTGACCTCCATTCCTCAGGGGGACTGTGCCTGTGTGCAGGTGTCACTTTTCGAGTACAGTTGCCACACGACCGACCGGTCGACCCCTGACCCCTCGACCCCTTCGACAAACCCTTGCTCCGCTCCACAGCGATCTTTGTCGTCTTTCTTGCCTTTAGAGTTTTCGTTCGTCCGTTTATTTTGTAGCTGCCATGTTTTTGCCCCACATCCCCGGCGACAGGCTTCACCTAAACTGGTG